>JARJDQ010018815.1:0-28295 GCA_030264215.1 Geostiba sp. GC000077 | reverse complement strand
GAGAAATTCAGAGCTCCAGGGTTGGAGTGTTTCGAAAAATATAAGGATCTGGAGACTTGCGAGCGTGCTAACAAAATTTCTAAGTGCATGGAAAAGTGATAAATTTTGTTAATACATTTATTAATCAATTTTGTTAATAACCAAGTCTTGAAGAGTCTTGAATGACTCTTGCTAGTATTAAAAAGTTCAAACTGCAGTATCGCATTTAATTATTTTAATATGTCACACAATCATTGAGCCTATTTTTTAATTTTGATTTTTTTTATTTTACGCGGGCTAGTTATTCTATTATAAATGTTATTGTCATATTTTTTACAATCCTTTTGAGTCCTTAAAAAATCATAAAAATTTAAATTTTTGCGTGCCCCAATGATTCATAGTTAATATTGGTATATCTTTAGGACCCTACGTTTTTTCTACGAAGTAATTTCTTCACTAAGCATTTTGAAAATAATTACATTTTCTGTTTTCATTGCGCGATTTAAAAATGAACGCAACAAGCTCATTATGGGGTCCGTGTCGAACAAAAATCCAGTACATTATTTGCGCATCCGGTCGTGGTTTTGAAAATATTATGCATTATTATGCATTATCAGATTTGCATGATTTACATTTTTTGCTGGTATAAATAACATGAGAAACTTACCAAATCATCTATTGCATTGCTGGTAAATACTTCAACATGAGACTCCTGGTATTATTTGCATTATGTTACTTGGTAAGTCAATTGTTACTTCGTATATTTGTGTTATATCTCTCGACTCACCACAATAATATTGATTGATTCGTATGAATTCAGGGATATGTGGCGGGATATAAGGGACAAGCCGACATCGAGTTTCTTACCGATTTATATGGCGAGTATATAAATATATGCAAAAGTAAAAATGTTACCGAGGACTGTTTCCCCAGTTGTATTTTTCTTGAAATCGGTGTGATTGATGCAAGTGGAAAGTGCCACGAGGAACTCCTTCCTGAAAGATTCAGAGCAAAAGCCAAGGAGTGCTTCGAAAAGTTTAAGGATCTGGAGACCTGCCAGCGGGCTTACAAATTTGCTGAATGTTTTCCATACGTATAGATTAATTTTGTTAGCTTGTTATGATCCTAAATAAATCCTAATCAATAAACATTTCATGCAGGTTTATAGTATTTTTTGCTCACCTGCTCCTGAAACATGCGTTTCAGTCCTTATGTTATAGGGCTGAAAATACAATTTTGAAGTCTATATCTGCAGAAAATGATGAAGGCTTAGTCGTTTTTAAATTTTTTATTTAGACTTGGGCCGTAAATTTGTTAGGTCGTAAATTATATTTAAAGTTCGAATTTTTCTGTACTCTTAGACTCATTGTGTACTCCCTCCATAAAGCGTCATTCCTTCGATCGGGCATGCAATCTCGGCTCTCGCCTCGAAATGCCGTGTTTCAGCCCTAAGTACACAATATGTTATTTAACGCATTTTGCCAATTGCAAGGACTATGATAATTTAAGTTTCAATTATAAATAAACATTCAACCTACTAGGTCTTTTTATGTCACGCAAACCAAGGGATTCGTGTTGAAAACAAATCAATTAAATACAGTGGCATATTTTTCCCGCATCGTTCCGGTCGTGATTTTGAATGGACCTTTTCACCAGTAGATTGAAAAAATTACAAAATTATATGTGCACTATCAGATTTAAATCTTTTACACCAATTCGCTTAAATACCCTGAGAGGATGCAAATAACATGAGAAAATTTACTAAACGTATCAGTATTATTTGCATTTTGTTACATGGTGAGTGTTTTTATAGCTCTTGCATCTCTCATCATCAATGATGGTTGATATGAATCAATTCAGGGATATGTAGCGGGAACACCTACCGAAACCGATTTTCTGGCAGCAGTTGATGAAATTAAGAAAAAATGTGCTGCTGAAGAAATTACAAGGACTGTATTCCCAGCTGTGTTCTTGATAAAGTCGGAACGATTGATGCAAATGGAACGTTCCACGAGGAAGTCCTACCTGAGAAATACAGACCTCTAACGAAAGAGTGCTTCGAAAAGTTTAAGGATCTTGAAACCTGCGAACGTGCTAATAAAATGTATGAATGCGTTAGTTATAGCTTGTTATTATGGCTCTGAATAAAAGCAAATCAATAAACATTGCATGCTTATTTATTGTATAATGATTATCAATTCGAATTTTAACTATAAATAAACATTAATATCGCTAGAATTAGATCATATTTTTTCTTGTAACGTTGTACAGTCAACAGTTCCAAAATAATTAAAATGATAATTGCATTCGTGTCTAAATGAAATTATGATAAAACATGGCACGAAATTCAAATGCGCTTCAAGGGGGGATTGAGATATAAATAACTTGAGGTCCTTGTTATATTCATCAGCTGCTAGTCAAGTAGTCATCAGCATGATGAAATTCCTTGCTTGTATTTTGTTACTTGGTAAGTCTTCCATAAATTGTAGATCTTTCCACAATAATAATGAAATGAATCATTTCAGGGATATGGGGCGGGATGTTTAGTACCAAGCAACACCGAATTTGGCAAAGCTTATTTTGAAATGATAGTAAAATGCGAAGATGAAAAAACTAGCTATGACTGTTTCTACAGCTGTGTTTATGATAAACTCGGTTTGATAGATGCAAGTAGCAAGTACCACCCGGACCACCAACATGAGAGATACAGAGCTTCATTCACAGAGTGCTTCGAAAAGTTTAAGGATCTGGAGAGCTGCGAGCGTGGTGAAAATATTCATTTATGTCTACCGAAGGATTGTTAATTTTGTTATCTTCTCAAATCACTGAATAAATGCTGTATAAAATCATATCACATCTATAAATAAAAATCTGCACCACTGGAATTAGAGTATCAGACTAGACACCTATTTGCTGACTATATTTCTGAAATAGGAAATACAAGTGGTTGTTTTCTGATATGTCTTAATTTACCTCCAAAGTTTTATGATTAAATATATTTTAGTACAAAGTTGCAGAAATTGCGACAATGCTTGCTTTGCCCAGTGCTTCATGAATGAATAGGTAACTTTCACGAGGACGTTTGCCAGATTCTTCCTCTATATGAAAGGGCTGAGAAAATAAGCGAGTGCTATAACAAAACACAATGATCGTTCTAGAATGTCAATAAACGAGGTTTACCACATAGCTATAGCAAGTGTTAAATTTGAGGGCATGGCGTAATTTATTTAATACCGGCGCAAATTTAGTAAATTACCGATGCGCGACGTCATGTGTAAAAGTTAGTAATTACTGCATATACTTTGCGGCTGTTTGCGAACGCACACCCCGAGCGTATTTATTTATGCGCAGGATGGAAAACCCACGAAGAGCGCACACGTCTGCCAACGTGAATTACGATGTTGCCGGCGCGATGCCTGCGAAATGAAACATTGACAAATTGCATTGTGCGCAGTGTGTACAGAGGCGCGCTATTATTCGCCCGTAATTACGCGGATTATCTAAATTATTTAATCGGCCAATGATGGACGCGCATGCATATAATTATCATCCGGGCGGCTGCTGCGCTTCTGGCGCAGTGTGATATCATTAAATTCGCATGCGCCATGAAATATTACTGATTTTCGGTTCATTTGTCATTTTGTAAACTCATTGCCTCGGCATGATTTTGATGGTTGGTTCTTCGGGTAGTGGTCGTCCTTTCTCCCCCTGTTTCTGTTGTATGACTCTAGGATGAGGACACATCGAACGTGTGCAGCATAACAAATCTGTGCCTAAATTCATTGCCCCAGCATAAAAGACGGCCGGCAAGTCGACAAACGAGATCGACATATTGTCGATGCCTCCATTTTCGGTCGGGCTCGTCATTCTCCTTCTTATGACTACCCACGTACAAGAGGATAGCTCCCTTCACAATATATTCCAATTTCCCTGTATTTCGATCTTATTTGTGGGCTGGCTTTGAGTGATTCCCAGGAGAATCCTCGCAAGACCCCTCCACATAGAGGTTATATAATTATTCGGACGTTGGGGTTCATCAACAACAGCGGCGGAGCCACACCTTCTGTCGACATATTGCATCAATAAAAATTATATTTCCTTGTGAAACTGCTCCCCTCATCTGGACTCGTAGACATTTCCGGGGCATTTGGGCATTGGGCTAAGGGCAAAAGGTATTATTCCTGGAATCGACGTTTTGGTAAGATATGGCGGTTCCGGAACGACCTCTCGAACCTTTCCGCAAGGATTTCAAGCATAACGGTCAGAATGGTCCGTTCAAGGGTTAGTAATGTTGGAAATGTAGGGAGATGTTAGCAATGTTACGATTATCATGGGGTGGAATGACGCCCACTGCTCCCAAGACGGGGGGAGGCGTTTTGTTAATGTATCGTTTATGTAAATGTACCATTCCTGGAGAGCAGCAGAAGGTCACATCCGAATCCGTAACTTTCCAGTTTCAAATAAAACTGATCTCGCTACTGGATCCGCACTGGTAAACGTGTTTCGAACAGATGCTTTCCGGCATCGCAAATATTTCCCTTTTTGGCATAAATGGTGGTATATCCTGAGGAACTTCTCGAGAAGTACAGCTAGAAGAATGATGTATGTTTGGAATTTTGAATACTTTGAAGTTAAACCAACTCAAATCAACCTCACACATGAATTGAGTCAATTTATTTCGCATTATTTTGCGCATTGCATAGGGACGACGTCTTGGGGCTGTTGGCATAGTCGGAATTCAGGTCTCGCGACGCCCTTCGGGTGAATTTCTAATCAAACTGCCACTGCAATGCGGTGCGAAAGCATACGGTATTGCCGCACGGTGCACTGCCACATCCCGCGGCATAATTTAAATTATCTGCGCGCTAAATTAATATTTACAACGCACAACACAGTTCCGAGTCAACTATTTCTGGTGTATAATGCATAACAAATGCCAAATGGAGCAGTGCCACGAGGTGCAACCTGCAAGGTTCATTATAATTACACAATGACAGTATTTCTATTAAATTATTGCATGCGCATGGCGCCAACAGGACGTTTTGAAATATTAAGTGTGAATTTCCCTCAAATCATAAATAAACCATATTTCCGCTCCTTTCTTCAATTTCTCGATTCGTCTCCTACGCTCCCTTCCGATGCACATCTTCAGATAGGATATTTGTGATGTATTGAAGTCCACTTCTGGGCTTTCGACCCTTCGCCAATGTAATATATAATTCAGCGGCTTGCGCTCACCGCAGAGGAAAAGAATCACCGGTATCGCGCGGAGAATCTCCAAAACGGGGGAACGAGGGAAAACGCATTCATTTCGGGGTGATACTTTTCCCATCTCGTGTGCGTCGCATCTGCATTCGCTCGGAGATGGCATCGAATTGGAACTGAACAAGCAGCAGCAGGGATGGAGGGTGACAACATGCATATCAAACGAAACGTATTGGACGCAACGAGTCGTTGCTATTCTTTCATTAATATTTAATCGAAGCCATAAGGAGAGTCCCTTTATTTTAAGCCTGTTGAGGGATTTTCCATCACCCAAAAGTTTTTAAGTTTAGCAAATATTCCGTCTGAATTATTTATGCTCCTATTTTTTTCCCTGCTTCAAAAACAGTCACTAAAGTTTGAAAGGTGTGTTCAAATATTAACAACTGGCTGCGGTTTAGTCTATGGAATATGTGGTTTACATTTTTTCGAGTGATGTACATTTTGTAAAGGTTTTAATGGATCTAAAAATTTGCACCTCTAGCCACACTCCACACATTTTGCAAACTTTTTACTTAGCAAGAAATTGAGTTTTGTGTGGTTTCGGGAATATCACAAAGCGTTGTAAACCGTATACACATCCTGGAGTTGTACAATAAAGTTTTTCCCTTTGGCATTTTCGCCTCCTTGCGAATTCGTAACCTTCCGTGGGAAAGTGTGCGCAAATTTTATTCATCTTTATATGCGCGCACGTTCCCCGCATGCGATTTTATTGTGGAGGGTTGACGACTCTGGCATGAGCACGATGCATTCATTTCTTACTATGCTCTTTCTCGACCAGAGAGTGAAGCAGAATGTGAAGGAAACGTCTTCCTGGTTTGGGTGCAAGGCTAACGCGGTGCCGCGCGAGATGCATTTGCATTCAGCGCGAAATCCTCTTTTATCGAGACTTATGTCCTTCATTGTGAGTGCACGACGCGTACCTTTAAAAATTGGAGACTGGGGGAGACCCGCGAAGAAAACTCGGCTCTGTCTCCGAGAGACAACCACTGCAGTTACGCTTAATTCCTTTCTTATTAGGACATTTATCTTTTTTCTTTTGCTAAGGCGGGGAAATATTTCTAGTTCTACGCAATGCACTGAAGATACATCCAAACGGGATAATTTATTGCTTGGCACACGGTGAATGGGGAGGTGATAATGTCGTCGCTGTCTGGATGGCTGGAGTTTTTGGCCTTTATCCAAAACACCTTCAATATGACCTCCCATAAATTGCAACCTTAAAAAAAACATCTTTATTGATGCCCAGCTAAAATATGTCTGTTCTTGTTGCAGGTATGTTCAACGTATTGAAAGCTCCTATAATTGGATTTTGAGTCAGGTGACTATATAAGCGAGTAGAAATTGGATTACTTTTAAGTTCTGACTAAGTGGCAACATGATTCATAAGCCTAGCTAACGACCAGTTAAACAAGCATCCATTGATAACTTAATTGGGTTAGGCGCCGCGCCCCTAGGCCCTTTTTAGGGGTCTATTAATTTTGCGACATTTAATATTGGCGACCCCCTACTGCCTTTTCGCGCACTTCCGCTGTATTTTGTTCCACTTAGTCCTGTACGAGAGTCTTGCTGCAAGCAAGGGTTGATGACTTGAATACACGTGCCGGGGATCTGCTGCCTACTACGACATCCTTTGAACCCTATGCAATGTGGGCGGTGGAATCCCCAGGAAATCCAGACACAATCCGGCACCAGCAGTCGACAACCGGCTACACGCTTCTTTTACCAAGCGGGGACCTTCGTCATATCGTCCCTCCAAGTCCAAGGCCAGGTCCAGGATCCAGGATCTAGGTCCAAGTGCAGAGACTAGCGATGTCAGAAAAAAAAAGGGATGGATCTAGAGATGGAGATATAAAGGGGAGAGTGGCACGTAGGAAGTGCAGGGGGAGTGAGGGTTTCGCATCTCGTATCACTTTTGTGTCGTCTCCTCATTCCGGCAGCGAGCGAGATGAGGCATGGAGGCATGAGCAGACTTGCGTATCGCCTCGGATGCGAGATGCGAGGGTGCATAAAAATGTCGGCAACGTGCCGCGCATCGCTTATTAACATTGCGTTAGACGGTTAGAAGGACCTTAATGACGGCCGCACCGAACTTTTTCGGGCGTCTCGCCGGAGCAACGCGTCTCCCGTGCTCTGCGCCACGTGCATTATTCGGTAAACAACGCACGTGGCGCAAAAATATAGCAGACGATGATGGTAATAGCCTGTCTTATTGCTGCCTTCTTGCGGACGGGGTCACATGCAAAAAAATACCGAACAACAAAACCGGGAACCGAGGTGCTGCCATCAATCAAACCAACACATGGAAAAGATGGGGGAAATGAAATTTTGTAGGCTTATATGAGGTAATACTAATAATCATCATCATCCTGATGATGGCAACATTTTTGACAAAAGAATATTTTGTTGAAGGAAATGTTTGTGGAAACTTGCATCCAGCATCAGCCTCTGGTGCTGCTGATATTTACAATTCGAAATTCGTATCGATTCGATTTGAAAAAGAATTTAAATTCGATTACGATGCATTGGGGTGGGAGGACGGGAGGAGTACTTATCGCTCGCAATGTCGTGCCCACCGGTTCTGCACCACTGCGCACTTTTACTTTCACCTTCAACATCACCATCAGCTCCTGGACGCCGAACATCTTTCTCTTCCACTGGATCCCCGGATCCCCCCCTGACGGGAAGTCACGGCCCAAATGAAACAAAGCAAGCGGGGGCCATCGGTCCGATAAAAATCTAATTTACTACCGGAGCGCGGATGAGAGGGGGAAATTTGAATGCACATTTTATTCGCGCTTGCACGCACACACCGCGCCGGTCCTGGCCGAAAATTCGCAAAGGTGAAGTTTCGTCCCCCACCCGAAAATCGTAGACTAGACCACCCTTCCATTCGGTTGCGTGCAAAGGCGTTCAAAGGCTGGCAAATTTACGCGCTTCCAGTTAAAATTCGTCTTCCACTTGGATGCCCGCTGCTTGATATAAAAAAATATTGTAGGTGCTACGTGGACCGAGACCAAAGCGGGGGAAGTAGCAAAGTAGCGTTTAACTACGTACTCCAAAAATGCAACAGAAATACTAATAAATTTTGCTTTGGAAGCTGTACTAGTGAAAAAAAAGGCGAAATGAGAGTGAAAGTGAAAGTTCTTGCACGCATCCATCTTTAACTTTAACTTTGTTTACGCGATCCTCTTGGGGATAGAGAGGGGATGTGGACGTGGTCCTAGGTCCATCTCGGATTCCGGTTGCATCCGCACCGCAGCTCGCCACAGCACGGAAAAGTGAGAGTTTTTATGCCTCCCGACGCGGTACATGTGTTTGATGATTACTTTATCGACAGTTCCTTTCTTCATCTCTGAACCGCAATTTTTTACCAGTCAAAAGAACAACCACCCCAAATCAAATTTACTTTTTCCTCTCTTTGGATCTCAGAGATCTTCTTATTTTCTAACAATTTCCCAGTTTTTTCCGGCACATATCCTCAACATATTGAATGTTAAATTGTTCCAAGTTCCAGGACATAAATCTCTCAACTAATAACTCATTTGGCCTTCTTCTAAGTAAAGTTCTAATGAAGTATTGTAGCAACAATCGACCTATAAGAAGTAACACCTCCCAGAAGTAGCATGATGCAAGAGCAAGATTTATATCTTAGTCGACACTTGGAACAAAAATAGTTGCTAATAAATCAACTCAAGACTTGGGTAGACCTGGGGATTAGTTGGGTTCTTCTATCAACCCAACCCTCTTTGAAGACTGTGCAGCATAGCCTCGATCATATTCTCGTGCGAGCTGAGACTACAAATTATCAACATGCGCACTAATTGCTTGTCTCATGCAATATGCCCTGCTGCCACTCTTTGGTCTTTGCGCCTCTGCAACACTTGAAACTTTTGGGGCCGTATAAAGGAACAGTTTGAGTTCATATGGAAACTTGGGCCAGTGCAAGTGCAGGTGATGCAAGCGCCCTCGGGCTCCCCACAACTTCAAGCCACTTTTTCACTCGGCGGCAAAACTTAAGGCGACATTCAAAGTATTAGCCAAGTGAATTAATTTCTCAAAGCGTTTGGAAGTGGAGAGTGCCGTGTGTTTGCCTTGCGCGTTATAAAATCAACTTTATCGCCCGAAAACTGCAAGAAATCGTAAATCATCCCGCCGAGACTTTTCATCCACTTATGAACCACAGCCAACCGCCAACCGCCACCACAACACATCCATCTTTATTCGCACATCGCACACACATAATCGCACGTCTACACTCCATACGTGACGATGACAATATGTGATATCTTACCAAGTTGCTATCTGGTATCTGTATTTACTTCCCGTTCCCATCCACCGAGAATGCGGGTTTGTGGCGCTTCATCTTTTCATCCCTGTGGCGATGTGGCCAATCTTTTATGTATGTATGGATGTATCTACGTTATGGTTACCGCTGCAAAGCACACAGCGCGATGAGATTGCAAGTGGATGCAGTGAAAGAGTGAAGAGAGGATTGGAGCTTGGAGCCTCAAACGGGAGGCAGGCGCAGGCAGTCGCTTTTTGCGTCAGTTGATGGGGCCTTTCGGAGACAATCCCGTCGCTGGTAAATATTTAAGGCGCGCTTTTGAGTCCGCTTATAAATAATTCAGATTGGTCTTTGCGACCAACTGCGGTTGGAGTCTGACGTCGATTCCAGACGGCCAATTCGCAGACGCAGCCAATTCAGAAAGGGAAAAGTCCTAAAATACAAATCCACAATATCCATGATAATAACCCAGACAAACAGGCAATTAGAGTGGACCAGGTTCCAATCCAGAAAAAAAATTCCAATCCAGTTTATATTTCTAAGTTCAAGATTTTACTGTTATTATATCTGCAACTTGGTGCAACGTAGATCTATAGATAAATCTTGACTACCATCACATGCGGGTGGAACGTCTGGGTTCTCATCATCTCGGAGACTAATAGAGACGGACGGGCTTCGTGACAAGTGATACTAATAAGAGCGAACACACCCCGTAGACAGCGTGCTGTCGCCCTAGCCTCCCAACACTGCGTTCAGCACACCCCTAGCACTCCACAGACTGCCGGGGCGCATTTTCGTAGCAAATGTGCGCCGCCTCCCCGCACGTAATATTCGCATCGCGTTGCACCGGATTATTACACTTTGTGCAAACTTGGTGATGCCACAGAACGCGCAGGATCGATGGTGGATTTTCTCATATAATAAGATTTACGATTTGTTTACTCGCCTGTAATTGTATACAATCAACACTGAAGCAGTTGGGAGGGGAGGGGGGAGTCACATGGGCAATGACACACAAAGTAAACAAAATATGAGGAAGGTGGAGATTGTGGAGAACAATCAAATTTTGGACATTGCCAAAAAATTCTTGTATGGAATGTAATAAATATTGTTAGCCTATGCAAAATCCAAGTCCGACGTGGGAGGACATAGATGAAGAGGACCTTAAGTCCTCTTGAGAAATGTTCCCCTTCCGAGCAGTTTTTCTTCCTTTTGGACGCTTTTTTTTTACTCACCTTTATTCCATCACATTTTTTTGCATTTCTTCAACGTTTTTCTGCTCTCGGCGTGCTTCGTCGGTCATATCTGCATTTGTATTGCGCCGAGTCAAATGTTTTCGGCGTGCGAAATAAATTTATCCCCGTCAGGATTCGCAGCCGACCGAAATGGACCGTGATGGTGGTGGTGTGCCTGGGCTGCTGCGGCGCAAATCGCCGGGGCGTTTTCTTTCTCCGCGCCGGCGACGCGAAGAATTCGCGACCCCGTCCATTAATCAACGTTGCGTCTGCTGTTGCATCGCCTTCGAAATCGCATACATTTTAATGCACGCCGCTTTCCCGAATGCCACGAACATAACGCACCGCAGCACACACAACAGCCGCGCAACAAGAACAAGAAAAGTACATAAACTTGATTTCATTTCGATCCATTACTTTTCGTTACAGAACGAGCGTGCAAAAAAAACGCCTTCTGGTTTTGGGCAAAGTTTCACTTTTTACAGAGGAGCACATGTTACTTACCAATTCCTCTAGGAAGGCACCAGGAAAGTTTTCGTGTTAAATGCTCAAAATTATCAATTATTCATTTGCAGAAAAGCACTTAAAAGTTGCCGAAACAACAGGAAAAAGTAACAACGGAAAAACCTGAAAACAAAATTTCAACTTAGGTACAAGGATGGTTTTTGTAAGGAACAAATTTCTTTCACAGCAAATGTATTCCTTTGTAGTGGATGCAGGGTTCATGGGTGCATTGTGGATCGCAGAGGAATGTGACCGCGCCCTAAATGCAATTTTTCTTCGTGTTTCCACTGCGCTGCGTTGCGCTCGCTGCCTCACTTCCTTCTTACAAGGAGGGGTGCCTCGTCGCGTCGAAACTCCATTACATTACAATACGCACAAAAAGCGTGAATTATTATCGCGGCAATAACAAATTTTATGTGCGCGCGGATTGATTTTACGATGGACTGTTGTGCTTTTCCTTCGCCCTTCGTATCCGAGGATGCGCCATAAAACCGCACGTAGTTATAGCTACTCAACCAACAAGACCATGGTCTTGCGACCTCCATAAGATTTCCATGGACCTGGTGCTTTTCATGCACCTGCAAAACCCCTACAGGAAAACCTCAAATATTGGTATACGGCGGGGTTATATATATCGATCCTTGGATGCAGTAACACCTGAAAATTTGTATTTCCTCGAGAGCACTTTGTAAATTTAAATTTACGAACGAATGGGAACATTTAGTACAAGAGATGGGGAGATAGAAGCAAAGATGGGGATTGCATTTTTTGACATATTAACAGTCTAGTAAAATCTAAGTATGGTAAGTGCGTTTCATCTAGCACGATAATCCGTGCTAGAAATAGATAAACTCCGACTTCTCCCGACGCCTCCACAAACTGGAATTGGGAAAAAGGCGGAGTATCAAATCGAGAATAACCTATGTTTTTTTGTTTATTTGAATACGTGAATGCATACATTTATTCAAATTCTATTCAAATAAACAATATTATTAACATGGATTACGTACACAATAACAACAAAACAATGTTTTTTTCCTGAGTAATATCTACCAATGAACAAAATTTAATCTTTATCGGACTAAAACTATGGAACAAACATACAAAGATACAAACCTACGTTGCCTTTTATCTACAAGGTGGTTCATTTAAGGGTGCACACAGAAAAGGAGTTTATGTAGAGTCGAAAGTGTTTGACAACTATGGACTGTTTGACCTTAGTTTTCAAGATTCGCATCTTTTAGGTTTCTTGTCAACGTGATTTTTTTACTAAACGCCCAATAAATCGAAAATGAGAACGACCACAATTATGAAATTAGTATCATTGGGAAGAGCGTAAAATGTCCTTTAATTTGATATGTTTCACAGTGCATGTATGATGCAACAACAATCAAATACATGCTACTCATTGTCGAGAAAAACAAAAATTTATTATGAAAAATTAATTGGCGATTTTCAATGAGCAATAATATAATTGTGAAATAGAATTTTCATCGTGGATTTTCATATTGGATGTACAAAATGTTAACAAATTCATTAAGTAATCAACAAATGTATCTCCAAAAACACGTCCGTAAAATGAAAATGTTGGTGGAGGCGCCGTGGTGGAGGTGCCGTGCTTGCAGGAATTAGTTCCACCTAAAAACCAATTTCTCATGTACTAATTTATTTTGGAACTATTGCAATCGGTATTAGCGCTGAATTAAAATAGGTGTATAGTTAAATTTGAAATTTTGCATTACTTTCTGTTCGATTTGTTGCACTATGGAATATATCTGCGGTTTGATTTCGATTTGCCGGTGCGCGGTGTGAATATAGCGAATTAATGCGATGTTGTCGGCTCGTTAGTGCGCATTCACATTGAAATTACTCACATCCAAGCATGAAATGTAATTAAATTTTAAATTGTTTTGTGCGTGCTGCGCGATATTGGTGCAACATTCGGAAAAGTTTGCAACTACCGAAAATTGCTGCGCAGCAACTCGGCAACGCGCGAGTAAGAGTAATTACCCAAAGGGAAGGCTTCCTCTTCCTCACCGCCGCGCCGGGGGGAAAACAAGTTTAATTAGAATAAATTATCGGGCGTGTCCAATTAATATAAGCATCTATCGTGCGGAGGCGGAGGCGCCGGTCTTATCTCCACCGGAGAGGGTCGCTCTTTGGGTTCCGCTCGGCCGACAATGTCCTTCGTCCTGCGGCGCTTGCATACTATTAATATGAATTAAGAGGACAGGCGACGACTACAAGGCGATTTGATTTCGTCTTTGCGCGTGGGTGAGTAACAATGCTCTTTGTATCATTACTAAATCTTAATGGAAGCTAAATGTCTTCAATTTTGAATCATGCCGAATAATTTAACTTTTAAAGCGTGCAAATTTATTCGATATTTTGCTGAGGTGGGAATTTCCTTTTTTTGGTGAGGGACATAGCTGAAGGCATTTTCATCAGCAGAGCGAAAATATCATTCTTCCGTAGTTGATAGAGTGGATTCGCATTGTTTAGTTACAATTTGCCACCAACCGCCAACGAAGTTCCGCGGTGTTGTTGACGTTGATGCTGTCGGTGTTGTTCCAGGAAAATTACCATATAAATAGCATTCAATAACTAAGGTTTACATGTCATTTGTATGAGCTGGAATAACCGGAATATATGCTATGTGCTCGACCACCCTCGGCGCGGTGGTGCGCCGCCGAAGAGCACTCGCGGCGCCGCGCATAAAAACACTTGACGTGGGAGGGTGCTGGGTGCATATAGTTGGCAAACTATCTCGTCGCTATCACTCTTTCCACAGGCATCGCCGAGTTTTATCCCCAGTTTTGTCAAATGCATTCATAAACAGTGGCTAACAGGGCTGTCTATTATTCGGGCGCCCTGTGTGTATTGGTGATGAGCGTGGGGGGCAAGAGGGACGTGTGTATATTTTACAAGTTGGCGTCGAAATGAAAAATGCATTACCGAAGGAAGGCGCAAAATGATGTAGGGTGGAGTGCGTTTATAGCCCACAAACCTAGCGTGTTTACTGCATCTTGCCTCCGTCTCCAGGAGGATGCGAAACGCGGGGATTGTGAAGGAAAATGAGAAAATGCATATAAGATGCAAGCAGGCTGCACGCCGCCGCCGGATCCTGTTTGCCACATGCCGCAAAGCTGCCACTTCGAATCACAAAGGAAGGCGCTGCGAAAACCTGCAATTTCGACACTTTTTAATAATGGAACAGCATGGCATGCATATTTTAGCATGTGACGACGAAGCTATAAGTCAAATGCAAAATGCAAAATTGCATTCTTAAAAAGTCAACGCAACCCATCAAATATTTATAGTTTATAGTACAGGAGCAAAAAATAGGTGTTTGGCCCACAAAGCTGGGAATTACATTTTTTTGGTCCGTTGATGGTATCTTTTTGATATAATAAAAGTCTTGAAAAATCTAAGCATGTAAAGTGCGTTTCATCTAAAAGTCTGTCTACTCCCGGCGCCTTCACAAACCCAAATTGCCAAAGGGGCGGAATATAAAATCGAGACCTAACCATTGTTTTTTTCCTCACTATTTTTATCAAATTTCATCTGGGTCGTTTGACCTTAGTTTTCAAGATATCGCTTCTTTTAGGTTTTTATTTAAATCAACAACCTGATTTTTTTTTAGCTAAACACCCATTAAGGGAAGAACGTGAAATTTCCTTTAATTTGATATATTTCACAGTGCATGTATGATGCAATTTTATACATATCGCTTATAGGCAAGAAAAACAAAAATTTATTTAAAAAAATAATTGGCAATTTCCAATGAGCAATAACTCTTAAACTTGCATAATTGTGAAATATATTTTCATCGTGATAAGTTGGCAAATTTCATGCTCTTTCCGGCGATGTTATTGCTTGTTCAGAATGTTAACAAATTCCTTACGTAATCAACAAATCACCACGTCTGTAAAATGAAATTGTTTGTGGAGGCGCCGGGATACGAATGTGTTTTTCCATCTGAAACTTTGTGCAAGTAAAAAACGTATTTTGCATGCTCAGATTTTTCTTGACTTTTAGTATGTCAAAAAGATACCAACTACGAACTAAATAATTCATACCCCGTCTTTGTGGAAATTAGTTCCACCCAAAAACCTATTTTTCCTGTACTCTTTATTTTTTAAAGTGCATTTTCTATTTGTGACTTAATGGATTAGTGCACCTTAATGCAGTCCATCCAAGTCCATTTGTCGCTTGGGGGGAATCCTCTGTCCAAAAGTCATGAAAGTGCATTCTCTCACAAACAGCATTCGAATGGGATCCACGTGGAATTCCCGGTATGCCGGCAGTGCGGGTTCCGGGAATCTTTCGACATCATCAGAATCAAACTCCCCATCAATGCTCTTAGCGCCGACTTTCCGGTACAAACAGGCGCGAAGCAAAGAGACCAAAAATAAAAGCACGTCCTGCAATTCGTAGGAGTTCGCCAAGACCTACAGCTGTTGGG
The DNA here is from genome assembly GCA_030264215.1 of Geostiba sp. GC000077. NCBI lineage: Eukaryota > Metazoa > Arthropoda > Insecta > Coleoptera > Staphylinidae > Geostiba > Geostiba sp. GC000077. Next base: position 12,562 of record JARJDQ010018815.1, on the reverse strand, counting down.
AGTTGGGACAATGCGAATATTCGACAGGCTCGACAGCAGTCCCAAAATGCGAGGGTCGGTATAATTTAATTCTGGAAACACTATACACCAACATCATGAACATCGGGAACAACTTGCAGATCCACACCGTCTGTCGTGGTCACTCTTGGCCAAGTTTAATTTCGACTACATATTCCTCCAGACAGCCCTTAATTCGTAGAGTCTTGATCCCGAACTAAGAAATTTGTTTTGTTATCAAATTTCATTAAGAAGTGGTTTGGTGGACGTTTTGAGTCTTTTGCTGCTTTTTTTCTGTTATGTTTGCGTTTAGTTTGGACGCGTATCGTAAACACTCCGCCGATGGTCGAAGAGGGAACCACTCGCCTGGAATCTTTACGAGACGGACGCAAACGCATCTCCCGACGCGCCCGTTCGCTATTATTTTCAACACCCTTGTAACTACTCATGGGGGTACGATAAGTTTGGCCTTGAGCTGCGAAGACGCACGCAATATCATCGCTGAAAGCAAAAGAGAACCAAGAAGAAGGGAGCGCCCGAAGGTTTGGGTGCTTGGAGAGCAAATCGTTTCCAAGCAGCAAGTAACTGAAATATAAGTGAGGCTAAAACTAGACTCTTCTTGGCAACACCCAACACACAAGGAGGAGAACCCGATGGTCGGGCATCATATGACGTGATTAATTTTATTTTTGGCAGGTGGTGCTTAATTATTTTGTGAATTATGATTTGTCTTCCGAAGATTTTCCTGGTTCTTGTGTAGGTACACCACGTTTGGAACGTGGAACGTGTTTAGGGGTAGTTCTGCGTGTTACGTGTCATAACTTCAATGATATTGTTATACGTTGTACCGAAACAGATGACGCGCGAAATTATCAGCGCTCTCGTGTTTCGCCTTCACTTTCCAGTTACCACTTTCCCCCCTTCCGCACGTCCGCTTGCACCACGCGTGCAAACAATCTCGACGCCCGCATACAATGCAACAACATCCCGAAAACTAATTAAGTATTAACGCAATACGATCCTAACGCTCGCGGAAGTCTTGATAATTCGCATCCAGTTACCCAGCGTTGGTGCTGCAATAATTTTTATTAATTACATGTCGCCTAAGTCTACGCCAAAGTTCGGGATGTAATTTTATCATTTACAATTTTGTAATGGGGGCGCAAGTCGCAAACTGCGCGGTGGGAAAATTAAATTTGTTCGCAACTTGGCTATATGGTGTCATCTCTCCTGGTCTTGGCACATAGTTCAGAATGTTTGTTGATGTCCCCATTGGAGCGTAATAAATTGCCTTCTGCATAGTGCATTTTCTAGATTCTTCACAGCGCAGGAGGAAGAGTGAAAACAAGTGCAAGGTGCATCCAGCTACATCAGGAAATTGTGTTTTAGACTTTCTAACGAGTTTCCGTCAGCCAACTATTACTTATTTCGGCTACTATTAACTTTGAGATTTTCAAATATTTACTTGCCTATTCTCTAGTAACGAGTAAGGAGCAGGGAATTGTCTTGGCGAATAATTTCAGAGCGGAATATTACGTGAAGCGGCTAACCAGATTAAGCGCTTACAAATTGTCCGTCTAGGAGATTAATGAGTAATTAACAAACTTTCCAATGTCTCAATTTAATTCCATTTCGCCGGGCGCGAGACGTGCATCTCGAAGACAACCACATCCACGTCGATGATCTGTCTTATCTCGGCTCCTCCACCACATCGTCATCACTTCAGGTTTCGTAAAGTTTTAAATCATGAAAATTTCACTTCAACTAGAAGTTCTCATGATCAAAGAACTTCTCAACGACTTTAAGTAAACATGAAAATTTCCTTTGATAAGGGGACTTATCGGAAATATTTTCTATTCGAATAAATATTTCGGTGGGAGCTGAAACCTGAGAGTGCCACCTATAGTTGATATTCAGAATATGCAGGAAATGGAGAAGTAGCAGAGTAAATATGAGACTCGGGGAAGATATGCATGTCCTCCTTGACGGCTCAAAATGAAAGAAAATGAAAAGTGAATAGACATAAACCCGAAATCCTAACGACGTTAGGAAGCTTTCTTTTGTGCCTTCAAATTGTACTGATTCCCGGAGCCGGGGATATTTCAATAAGAGTGGAAAATATAAAATAGATTGAGAAGTGGAGCACCGCACGGGGGCGCGGTATCGCGTGTGCATTTTCCGGTCTCGACGAATGCTACCTCCAGGTTTCGATTTTCCTTCATGAGGCGCGACGCGGTCGCATCGCAACTGCCACTTCAAGCCTGCGCAACGTATTTATTGAATTTTTCCAACTTCACCACACCAATAACTTATGAATGCGTATGATACGGAATACTTCCTTTTATAGCGGCGAGACGAGTGAAAATTTTATGCTGCAAAATAGAGAAGTGGAAAAATAAAAATCCCTCCGAAGTAAATCACATGGGAGCTTAGATCAAACATAAAGCATGCTCGGTAGTGTTGTGGTGATGGTGTTTTTGGTTATTTCTCGTTGCGTCCTTGGTGCGTTGCTTTTGCATCTTCCTGATTGCGCTCCCGCCGATGGTAATCCAGCGGCCACCAGGGAGCGACCTAATACGCCTGCGATATCTTTCTCTTGGCGCTTTGGAAAACGTCCGAATAATTTAGGAACAGACAGTCTTTATTTTTCGCTCCCTGGCTACGGCCTGGCCATTGGGTCTACGCACACATACACAAACTCTAACGTAGGAGCTACCCAAGTGGCACTCACAAGAGTTCACAAAACCTTTTCCTCGTCCGCCTTCTGGAAGGCTCCAGAAAGCTGGCGGTGGGTCAAAAATCTGCGTAGGGACCCTTTGTTCCCGACAGTCGTGATAAATCCCGGCCGCGCGGTAAATTACGTCCAAGGCAGATTTCCATTGGAATGAGCCCGCAACCCAAAAACCCACATGCCCCAAACGAGCCACCCAGAAGAAAAGGAAGTGGTAAAGAAAACTCATTTTTTCTTCATGCATGGATCACTTTCGGGACATGAAATGTCCTGAAGACATGAAACCATAGTGATGATTTTTTGGGACACAATGATTTATCCCCCGTGCAACAATGCACCGGATAATCTGTATTTTGCATATGTAAGGCTCGTTACAATGAATCGGGAACAGCGTGCGACGCCTTACAAGGGTTTTCCCCCGCTGTCGATGAATTAAAGCGATTAATTTTGCACGCCGTGATTGTGATTAAGAATCAGATATCTGGGATACCTCGAGGGCTGTGGTCTGTTTGAGATGCGGGGATCCGTTTAAAATCCAATTTAAACTATCCTGGTGACACCATGCGAACACGTCTCGTCGTCGGGGTTGCATTAGCATGTGCGACTTGCCTTTTCTCTCCCAACCCCTCTCCCAACCCCCAACCCAGAAGTACCCACACAGTCACAGCAAGTAATGAACGACGGTGACACTAGAGAACACTGCGGCCATGGTAGCCAGCCGGAAGTCATGCGTACCCTCCCCACGTGCATGTGAATGTCAGTATTTTACATTTCAAACCGCAATAACGAAGGTATGAGTCTCCAAACCCCCGGATACCCCCGATACGCTTCCACCTGTATTGATGTTTGCTCCTGTGTTTCTGGCAGTCCCCTCTGTTGGAGCAAGGTTGATTTCCACTATAGTCATTATTGTGAATTGTGGCGCATGTGTCCCCTTGTTCTCCTCTTTTTTTGTCATTCAATATTTAGACAGTCGGCTCGCATGCACGTATGCACACGTCCCCCGATAGGGGGAGAGGAAATTTTCAGCGATTTCATTTTATTTAATTCGATCTGTCAGTCAAACCAAAACCGAACCGGAGGCGCACAAGTCAAGCCCAGTCAAAATAGAACGGATGAGCCGGAATGAGATTGATGCGGAGCACGGTGCAGGAGCGCCCAACAGTCAGTCCCAACATGCAAAGTGCATTCATTATTCTTCCATCCATTTGCCCTATTTTTTTAAATTCAATTTCTCTGAGGAGTGACGATGATAATCAAATTTGAATGCGTTTGTGGCGTGTGGGAATTTATTATTTTTCTATTTATTAATACAGCTCCAAGCTTACTGTTGGGTTCTCCTAGAATTAATGAAGAAACGTACAGAAAAGTAAAGAAAACTAATTTCATTAGTTTCTGGATGTTATTATGCCAACCCGAGGAGTTTAGTTCGGAAACTTTGCTGACTCTTTGAATCAAAGTTAGCCAGACGTGCTCCCGGAAAAGTGTCAAGATGTATTCTGTCCCTCATTTTCTTGCGGAGTATTGCGCCTTGTTATGCCAACTTAATGTCTACAAAACTCTGCGTAAAGTTAATCATAAAACTGGAAACCCGTGAAAAGTTAAAACATTGCGGAGGGCGAACATTTTTAATGTATTTATTCATTTTGCAGTTTCCGAGAGGAAGCTTTACGCATCTGGGATAGGGATAAATGGATATCGATACCGGTGCGATGAACAGTTAATCAATAATTGAAGAACGATTAGGAAGCACATGCATCCCCGGGATGGCGCGCCGTTATTAATTAATGGAGAGGGCGATAAATCACAAACGTCGGCGACGCGCCAGACTCCATTTGGCGGCAGACGCTTGTCTACATGTCTACAATCACATTCTACTCTTGTACCATGGGGTCCACAGTCTACATCTCTACATCGTCTGCAAACTACACTGTAGGCGGCAGTAGTCCGCATTCATGATCGTACTCTCATTATGTGAAGTTACCAAGGCGATGCGGCCACATACTGTGCGCCTCGAAAAAGGAACTATCCGGAACAACCGTCCCCAATGCTCCAATGCAAATGGGGGGAGGCAGAGCAGTCATCAAGGCACTTTATCTAAATTACCGGCATCCTTTGTTGCGATCAACCGAAGTGAGTGTGCGCGCTTAAGATTATTTGATAACAACTAAGCAGCCCATGAGTGGCGCTGTACATTGGGAAGAGAGTGAGGATGGTTCGCATTTAGCATGACTATCTGCAGTTCCATCTCCAGACTTTCTACGCGTGGTAGTACTACCTACTTCTAGATGCTTCTAGTTAGGTGTTGCTACCACCAGACCACCTCAAGGACTAGTACTACGACTATTCCCAACTATCTGAAATCGTCCCAAGGAGATTCCAAACTGTTGGGTCATTGGGAGGCAACTCAGTATCTCTCGGATGTTTTGTTGCACTTGAGCTTGCCTTGCAGTCGGGTGCAAACCCAATTACAGCTAATAAGTTTGGTCGAGGAGAGAAGAGCAGGGACCTGATAAGAGCTGCACCGCAAAGCTACCGGCCTTATTATACCATCTTGACCTTCCACCGGCGAAAGGAGGACGGAGAGGAAATTGAGGAAATGAAGCGCGATGCGGACGTTTTTTTATCATACCAACTCAATGCAATGAGAGTAGTCGAAGCGGGATTGAATCGGGTCGAATAAATTTGCGGCCGAATTCGCTTACACTCCAGTGGTCCACAACTTCCAAGCCATAGACAAAGTTCAAGTCAAACTTGCCAAACCTGGCAATTACTATGCTTCCAAGAAATGTTTCAAAATTAAAGGAAACCTCTCCAAAAAAGATTTTTTATGGTTTTTCGCTTTGCTGGTTTTTTTGAAGCCCGGTTCATCTTAGGACCACAAGTAGATGAAAGTCGATGTGGCTCATTGAAGGAGATTTGCTAAAACGAGCGAAACCCACGAGCCACCTCGACACGCTCGCCACTTCTACATCTCGCACATTCGCTCGCTCCTTCAATCCCTATCCCTTTTACTTTTTTCTCCGTGCCAAAGAGTGCTTCCTCCACTTTCAGTTCCAACTCGAATCTCGAGCATCTCCTGTTATTCCACACCATACTGCAAACCCGAACGCTGCTTCTTTTCCTTCTTTTATACCTTTTTCTGGTCGATTTCCTCGCCTGTTTCATTTTCTACAGTGAAGGACCATTTTGTATTAGTATTAAATAGATGGCACGTTATTGACGTAATCCTCGAGCATTAAGCATTTCCTCGCCAGTCGCCGCAGGACGTACTTAACTAGTTAAGACCACCAAGCAGGGAGGGACCAGAGGGTTCCACTGGAAATGACTGCAGATGGGAGTCTGAAGCATAATGGCACTCTAATGTCACAAATGTCATTGGTGTCTTTTTAGTATATTGCAGTGGATTAGTACACTTCAGTTCAGATAAAAGAGTGTTGCCAGTGTTGGACAAGTGTGGAGACTCTGTGTTTGGATAACAATATGTTTTCACTTTATTGCGCGGTTTTATTGCGCGTTATATGTGGGAAAAACGTAATGACCAATTAGCCACTGGACGCGCGAGCGTTTGTTTCGCTTTTTGTTCATCGTCCATCCGATGCGCGCGCTCGTTAATGTTCGCGGTTGTCGCGCGCTGTGCGCTTATAGAAAAGGCTTAACTAGGCAAAACAGGCTTGCATTTCAATTGCAAACGAGCCTCTGTCTCATTATCTCACCAGACCGTCAACGACCGGATGAAAAGGTTACCAACTGGAAATTACTGACTTCGCACCATTGAAAAACCGGCGAAACGCCAAAAAAAAAAAGTGTGTTTTCGAGGTGTCATCAGGCTTCATTAACAGGTTGACAGTTTTAAAAATTCACACGCTCCCTGTAATTAGTGCCGTTTATTTTTTCGTTAGTAAAAGTTAGTAAAATCTTAAAATGATCATATTATTAATTTAATCTTTCCTTTACGTTCTCGTTAATTTAAACTTAAAACCAGGTCGTAACTATAAAAAGAAATTAATGACAGTGTCTGTGCGTTTGAAGGGTTTTGCCTTTTGCACAGCGCTTGGCATTTTATTTTAGTATTTCCTCGACGGACGGCAAACGTAAAATGTTTTATTGTCCTTTCTTCAATTAAAAAAAAACGAGCATCCCCTAGGAAACGCCACATTCACGTCGTCCTGCATACACAATCACCCTTCAGGCAACCGTTGTTTTTTTTCAGCTGTAATTTTTATTATTTCATTTCAAGTGCCGAGTGTAGCGATTTTAATTGCATAATTGCACGCACCTTGCATATTAAAAGAGCGCGGATCATCAAATCCGCCATTGACCAAAGCCACCCCTCTGGGTGCAAAGTTAGGAGGGTGGAGTGTTCTGTACAGAACATACAATTGCATCTGCACCACAAGGGCCGCCGCCGCCGCTTGCATTCGACAAATTATTTTTTTCCCGTTTATAGACAGGGTGGAGGCGCGCGGCTGGTGGCGGACAGTGTGGTATTGGCGTCGGACGGTATAAATTCTGCTGACGATGGGCGAAACGTGCGCAAACATTCCCTGCTTGGTGCTTGCATTGCTAGACTGGCGGCGGCGGCGGCGGTGTCTAGTGCAAGAGAGTGATTCATCCTGTTTTCCAGAGCTTGAAGCTTTTTTTGAGGGGTTTTCACATTAGTACTGTAGCAATGCATGCTGAGCATTCCAAAACTATTATTTTCACTTTGGCAAATTCCTCCTTTTTAATTTAATTTAATTTTAAATAATACAATGAGCTTTTAAAATGTGAGAGAGAAACTCTATATATTATAGAAGTAAGGGCTAGAAAGGGCTTCTATAGTGTCTGGACTGTGAAAGAGTCGCGACACTGTGGCGCCAAACATGTCGATGGCTCGTTGCAATATTTTCCAGCTTCCCAGACGTCTACATCTCGAAAGTGTCAATTCCCAAAACTAAACAAACTATAAATCACGGATTTGTGTCCTTAAATTGAAACCAACTAACTTTTTTTTAAACAATCAAAATTTTACGTAATAGCACTAACAGTAATAAAAACTGTTTTATAAAGTGGGGATTGGTTTTAATGGATTTTTATGTTGGAGTATTTTTTTAAACCTCTAGTTAAACTAATAGTCGCTTGGGTCAGTATTATAGTTCAATTTTAACATGCTACCAATTATAACTTTACAAAATGGTATTCAATATTGATCTAAAAAAAAAAATAACGTGGGATTTGTGTAGCATTTCGACAAAAGTGATGTACTCGAATATTTATGAAATGTTTGATTTGTTTCAGGTACGTGTTCCAATTTGTGAATTGAATTTTGATCAACCTGCACTAAATGCAGTAAGTCTATTTGTAAATAATACATTACTAACTATATTTAAAAAAAGAAAATGTGGCTTCAAAATTTTCGATATATTATGATTATGCGCCTTTCGCATCTCGTATTTCATCACTCGCAATGTTATTGTTTTCATTCTTCGCGTAATATCAAAGTGACGAGGCTCTTAATTTAAAACATCGATGAAGCGGCGCATCAACGCCACTGGCAGAGGCGTTTTTTTTAAATTTAAATAAATAAATGCGATCCCATCTGCATCCAACACGAACCATATTGTGCGCACTGCTCAACATGTCTCGTCAGGCAAAATGCTCCAAATGAAATGCAAAGAAAACTGCACAAGCTGTACATTTCAAGCATCAACTCGACAACGTTGAAGCCGCATTGAACAAATCACACGTTTCAGTTTTCACGCACGCTCCTTCTATGCATGCCATGCGTTCGATATGAATTTGAATAGTCACTTACCATCGATCACTGGGAAGGGAAATGATGTCGAACTTTGACAGTCCCTCAAGTGGATATGAGGATTCCTGTGAGACCTGGCACGATTCTACCCTCGACCCGTTCGAGAGGACAAACAGTCGAAGCAACGACTTTCCAATATTGGCGAAAAAAGAACTATCATAAAAATACCACTTCAAAGTGGTCCTCAAACACTCGGTCTTTATTATTAAAAAAGGGTCTATTCTAATTTTTATAATGGTTTCCAAATTTCACATGACTTTCATATTTTGTGTTGAGTCATTCCGATTGATGCTTGGGGTAGGCGCATCAAAGTGCATTCTATTCTTGTTTGCCTATATGGACTGCATTCGTTAGCACAGACAACCTCGACTATCAACATCCAGCTATGTACATTCATACTTTATTGAATCCATATGCCTCGGGGGTCTTTATTCGCTCAAATCGCATTGAAATCGAATACTGCACGTCATTGACTCTCGGTGATAGATGAATCCGAGAAGCGAGCGACGGGCAACCAGCACAGAGCGTCATTATTAACAAATAGACCTCGTGTTACAATGCAAAAAATGTGATGCTCCGCGAACGAAACGGAAAGAGGGGTTAGAGCTAAATCGTTTGCATTGCATGATTCATTCAGTTCGCCGAAACTCGTTATAATTATGTCTGTCAATACGCAGCAGAAGCACATATTCCATTCATACAAAGTGCATTAATAATAATTAATCATTTGATTATTGGATCGTTTCATTTTCATCAATATTAATTGACTTTTAACGGATACGGGATATTGATAGTGATATTTTGAGAAAAGATGATGTTTATTGGCTAATAGATAAAAGCTTAAACTTTTCATTTTTTTAAATCTCGTCCTTCTTTAAACTTTAACTTTTGAAAGTTTCTAACATCCTGCTTTGAGGAGTTTTATTGCAAATTGCATTCGGGGAGGACTTTTTCGCGGATAAGTAAAGACTAGCAAGCACGCGAGATAAGACCGAGGAAATGCTCGCGAAGAACTTTTTATTGTAAGCAATTACTCGTCCCAGAGTCGTAATCAACGAAGATAGATAGTTGCCGCTCGGTAAACAAAATACCGACGCGCCGGACTAAACAGCAAAGTTGCGCCAATCTTCAGAGCAACCTGAAGACACACACTTGACATGCTCGACTTGGGACTGAGACTTGAAAGACCGCTCAACTTTGTTATCATGTAGGTACGGATTGCAAAATAATAAGTTCTTTGTTTTTTTTTTGTGTGAAATGCAAAGCGAATAGTAATTTCGCATGTCAAGTCTGGGAACATATGTGGATGGATGGAATGTTTCACAATCTATTTATTTTTCATCGCTAACGATTTAATGTCGATGCGCCGCTCGCGGAATTATTGCCGTCCGAATGTTGTTGTTGTAGATGATTTTTTTTTCCGCCCGTTCGAATAGGGGTTCGAACGTTCGACAGGACGTTGTCAACTGGCCATTAATCATTTTAGTTGATGGCGCACCACGCCGCGTTTTTTATTCGCCATCGGGGTTTTATTGTGAGCCATTTGCAAATGTTTACAAGTGGCTATGTTGGTGCTGGGCCTGGGCGTTAAAACGAATATAAAAAAATGTCGGGGTCGAAAACTATAAAAGTAAACAACGTCAAGATTGCGTGTTGGAAATGCACCAGAGCCGAGAATAAAAGAAAATCTTTGAGGTAAATCTGGCTGTGAAACGGGAAAACTGGAAAACGGAACTATTTCTATTTATTCCACAGAGTCTTTCGTGTTCATAAATATTTGAAAAACTTTTAAATTCCCTCGCGCAAAATGTATTAAGAACGGTCTTGTCGAGAATGCCGAGTGAACAAATATAGGTACCAGATATATGCAAAATGTCTGGTATAGTTGAAAGCGCAAATAAATAAAGAGGGCAACGAAGGCAAAAGGCGTCTTTGCTATATACCCTTGCATTTATTTGTGTTTCGATGTTACCTGCTTGCAGTGGTGCAGTTTTCCACAACTGCATGTTTGCAGCTCGTCTGAAAACGTGCGCGGAAATTCTAAAAAGACGACATGGCATGTTTTCTTTCCGCAATGCATAAAATAACCACACAACTGATATACTGATATAATACACTGTTCCAAAGAGGAATCAACAACTACGCTAAAGCCTCGTTCACATTAGGCTGGTAATTTAGTCGAGTGGCAAGTCATTTAGTAACAAACCTTATACTGACTAAGCTACTCGACTCAAACTGTGACGTCCACCCTCGTTAGTAAAGTCTACGAACTCACTAGAACTAGATTAATGTGAACGAGGCATAAGGATCAGCAAGCACTGTTAGTTGTTGATACTTCCATTTCTCGTTCGTTTTATTGCCGATTACTTCATATTGATTATTACTAACCTTATATTGCTGATTTAAAAAAAAATGTTTTTTTAATATTGACTTGCGGGGCGATAAATCACTCCGCGCATATTTATTTATTTGTAACCGGATGCCATGAGCGTGGGCATAAATTGCAGTGAATTACTGCCGGGTGTCAGGTTTATTAGTTTCTGCAGGATTTATTTATTTTTAAATCGGAAGCGCTGCTTTACTTTTGATGACAGTTCTGGTGCAAAATGTACCAAAAAGTTCTCCAAAATAATTTGGTTATTAAATGAATCGTTACTCTCTTATGTTCTTGCTATCTTGCTAATAGTTGAGCATTACGCATAGTTTTCTATTTTCCATGGAAAATAATGATGAGTAAAATTCACTCGGGCATAGTTAGTTGTTCCCTTAGTCGCTGCGGGGGTGGGCCTTAACTAAGTTTTTGGCGTTTTACAAAGTTAGAGCATTTTAATAGAATTGTGGTGCATGGCGCGTGCTAGTTTGCAATAACTTAAGGAGAGGTTAAAGGCGAACTTAATTTGCCGCGCATTTCACAGTGGAGCAGCTTCGAATCGCAGCATAAGAGAACAATTGAAGTTGTACGTTCGTGTGCACTTTTTTTTTTTCGCGTGGTTTGACTAAACGGCAAATAACGTGGTGGAAATTTGCATGACAGCTTTAATCAATTTTTATTGGCTTAATTAATCGAAATATATTTGCGCGTGCATAAAATTTAATTTTTGGTATCAACATGCACATATTTCACAAGTAGAGTAAATATTTGTCGGAAATTATGTCATGTTCAAATCACGATCATTTTACTCTTTAATTTAGTTAAAAGCAAGCAAAATACTTCAGTCATAATAATATTTATCAATAATATTCATGCTTTGATAGTTCAGAATTATTTCTTAAAGGATCGTCGTTTAAGAGGTATCTCTATAATGGGCCCCACGTTGGGCGCCAGTCGCCGCCATTCGACACATATCGCACTGCACCTGCGAACTGCAGTAACTATTTTTAGCCCAACGCCGAACTGAAATTTACTCAGGCAACAAACACAAGAAACTGTTTGTAAACGCTTATGTTGTCGCTCCCCGCCGCTCGCTGTGTAACAAACAAACTTCAATTCCGAAACGATTCCCAGCCGCTTCTCCATCTCAGTGCTTAGTCTACATCCACATTGCGACTGACGCGAGGACGCGACAATCAAACAAAACCGATGACGAACCTATTACTACTGCTTATAGTTTCCAGTTCCCAGTTCTGAGCTACCAGTTCCTAGTTAGTCGTAAGTACACAACGACACAAACTGCACTATAGCACTATACTCAATTCTAAGAGCTTGACGCATGTTTATCTTCTATTTGCTCCACGAGGCCCCGTCCGAGCTTTCGTGTTGGCATGTTTTCATTATTTGCGTTGTTTATACTCTCACTCTCTGCGAAGGGCGAAAAACGGTCTTGTTCTAAATGCGTTAGTACATGTTTTAAGGAATTTAGGCGGCAGTCTCTGAGGAGCGTATTCTTCGGAAGATTGCATCGATTGCGTGGAGTTGCGAGTGTTGCTTGGGTTCTTCGTGGGCATCGTGGGATCTTAGGGTAGGAAGAGTTTGGTACATTCGAATGGCAGACAATAAGATGGCAAACGACGACGGCGCAGCAATTTGGTGCACGCGG
>JARJDQ010018798.1:0-14117 GCA_030264215.1 Geostiba sp. GC000077 | reverse complement strand
TCTTGAATATCTCGAAGAAATGGAGGAAAATATTTTTTTAAACATTTTTCCCCAACCCCTTTAATCATCCTCAATGATGTCTCCAGAGGAAATGCGCCATTTTTGTTACACCCTGTAGTGTTTTCATTCTGAAAATGCACGAAGCTGCTGTTAGTCTAACATTGAGTGAGAAATATGATTTAATAAAGGATTAATGCTTTATTGCCTTTGTTCCATTAAACTAGCGATTTTTTCAAGTTGAATTTAACGTAGGAATGAGCAGCCGAGATTGTGTCGCTGATTTTTGTGCATTGCGAATGCATTTAATGTATTTAGGGCATTGCTACCTCTACGAATCGAAGCCGATCGAACCAACGCGACCGTTTCGCCGGAGATAGATTACATTTAATGGATTTCGAGCGCTGGGAGCGCTTGCAGCAATGCGAATGCAAATGCACGCATTTGCAAGCGACACCTCCGCATTATCGCGATTTTTCCGCACACCTCAACGCCATGACAAAATGATTTCAACATTTAAGTGAAACGATGAAACCATTTGAACATTAAACGTTGAAATTTATTAAGAAGTAGAACTGCGAGCTGAGTTTTGCGCCTTTTATGCTTTACACTTCTACACAGTGTATTGCCGAGTTGTGAAAACTCTTCTTGCGCTTCGGGATTGAAATCGAGGAGTAGACAAGCGTCTGCACCGTCCAGCAGTATCTAATGGTCTAATTATATTGTGTGTTTGCAGCGCTTGGCTGACAGGAAAATTGTTCCCTTTAGTGCCGAAGCGCCGCGGTGTCGGTTTTAACGAGAAGTTGCGCTTTTTTTGCGCGGCAAAACTGCGCAGGTACTTAAAGAGCGGCAGAAAAAGATCGGGAAGATCTCGCAGGCCAAACGAGCGATTTAAATAAACGCGAACAACAACGCGCGGCGCTCCAAGGAGGTGTCCATCAGCAAATACACGCTGTGGAGACTTTGAAGGTTTTGAAACTACCTGCAATCCTGCATGATGCAGATCAGATCCACACACAACTCGGTGAAATGTTCATTGGAACTCATTTCTATGTTCGGACGGGAATGTAAATGTCCATTAAGCGGATTGCACAAATTTTACTTTTTAATCCAGTTTTGGAATGTTGGTCTGCTGCGCTTCACGCCAATCATGAATTAAACGCTTGATTTATGTCGCGATTGTAAATCGCGATGCGCATGCGTGAAAAAAGCGCTTGGCGAAGTGTTGATAAATATCAATGCGTCGTAAATTATGCCGCCGTTGTGCGGCGTCATCCGCGTGTCACAGGAACTCAAGAATCTGCCGGTTAACCTACAATCAGATAAATCTTCAGCGGTGCATCTTTTTTACGTTTTCTTCCAAGTACCAAGTCCCAAACAATTATAGAATCAGCGTTATGTGTAAGTTAAATTCTTCAACTATTTCACAGACAGGTGGCGCTACTAGTATTCTACTCTTAATTCAAGATTTTTCAAGATCAAAACAAGAAGTGATCAATATCGAAAAATCTTGAAACATTTAAACATTTTCATTTTCAAGACAAAAATAAAATATATTTTTCGATTTTTTTTTTCAAGACAAGATCAAGAATAAGGCTCAATACCAATATTATTGTCTTGGTGAAACACTATAGCAATACTCTTTGGGGTTTTGATTAGATGTAAACATCGATAGATGTCACCATGTGTGAAAATGTTTGTATTTTTTTAATTTCAACATTGTTACATCATTAAGGTTAGAACCATCGCATTTTGTGGTCGCGATTGCTACAGAGTTTCTATTCCAAGTTGCAATATGTTCAAATTGCCTGTTTAGGCATTTGTAGTCCTTTTTTGCGAGGCTTTGGTTTGCAAGACTTTTGTCTGCGTTTGCCTTTCATGGTGTGTGTATACTGGGTTGCATAGCGGCCGTAAAGATGAGCGCGCGAGCACTCGCGGACAAATAGATTGCTCAATTGATAAAAGGATGCCTATTGCCCGATTGTCCCGGCTCGAATAGGGAAATGACTAAACGGAACCCGAACCATGCTCATTGCGCGCTCGCGGCGCAAATATGGACACAGGAAACACAATGCGCATTTTCATATTTATTTATGATTTTCTTGCGTTTGGGAATATAATTGATAAAATTGTCCAATTGAATTGCGCTTGCGCCATAACTTCCAAATACGTTCATAAGGGCATTTCTTTGTTCGGCGCAAATATGCAATCGATTCGTTAGCTAACAATAAAATCTTAATGTCATAATTTTCCTGTTAATTGGACAACGCTGCGCGCTAAAATCATTAAAACACTTTTCCTCATGGCGCATACACAAGCTCACATTACTTGCAATTGTTGCAATGAGTACACAAGCTCTGCTTTAATAATTTTTTTTTATTGTCGCAACATTCGGTATCACCAGGAAATGCAAATTGACGTGTCCTCGAGGACAATGCAGACAATGCGGGAATGATTAATAGTAACAGTTTAAAATTCACTTTTACAAAACTTAATTGAATCGCTAATTGTACGAGTCGTTTTTTTATTGTGCAGCGTAGGAAGGTGGAACAATACCGAATGCTGTGTGTTGGGCGTCAAATTCATAGCTTTCTTTAAACTCTCAACTTCTTTAACGAGCTGCAAGAGGAGAATTAATCTGAAATTATTCCAGTTGACGGAAATGCTCAATGTCATATAAAGCCTACGACTTTTTTCGTATTCACTCCGTTGGTGTTAATCTATTGCAGTTGTTTCGACCAGGAAGTCATAGTGTCTAAATGTATCTATGTTTTGCACCCAACAGATTGCAAATCGATCAAAGTGTCATTTAGAAAAGTGCAAAATTATGTTTTTCTACAATCACTCTTAACAGTCTTCAAGAATTACTTGATGACCAATTGACATTGGATATACATTTGATCGTTGACTGTACAATCAAATTATGCTTTTGGGGTAGGTTTAAATTATTCCATTATTTATGTCTTTGGGGTGCTAAATCAAGATTTGCTAACAATATTTCGTGACACAATATTGGAAAAATGTAAAGAGCCGCAAAAACATTTTTTCTGTATTTTTGCTTATAACTCTAAAATTATGCTCTCCTCGAAAGAAACATCTCTATTCAAAATAAAAGTACATACCATTTCCTACAAAATGCACTATTTAGTTTTTTTTTGCGATGAACTGTTCTGGCTCAAGCGATAGTTGAAAATTGGCATATTTTTTTTTCATTTTACTGGGTAGTTCGCAACGTTGCAGGGTAACACTATTATTACTGTTGGATTCATTATTTAATTGCGCATCTAATGCCAAAAAGAACAAGACCGATAGTGAAATCCACAAAAAGTTATGATAAGAAATGTACACCAATGCGCACTAATCATAGTTGCATTGTCTTCTTTGCTTATTTCCAGAAATGCCAAAAGGAACAAGATCGATAGTGAAATCCATAAAAAGTTATGATAAGAATTGTGCGCCAATATAACACCGTATAATCAAGAGGATAGACGATTTGAAAACCTTGTGAAATAACTTTTTACTGCAATAATTGGTTAGTTACAGTAAAAAAATATTATAATAGCCCCCTTATCTTAGAAGGAATAAATAAACATTTCAAAGGGGTATATCTCGAGAACCATTGAGTGTATTAAACTTTTCTTCTTGTTTTGATGTCCCCTATCACCCACCAAGCTCTGTAAAGTTTTTTTTATTAACACCCTGTATATTATAAAATTAACCTGCTAATTGACACAATATCTTGATTCATGTTCACAGTCACATATTGAATGTTCTGTTCTTGCTTCTGATCACACTTCACACATGCATTACGCAATTAATTTATGCTTCACTTCTTCACTCGCGCTGTTAAACGATTCAAGATTCTTGCTTTCTGATTTTGCATTGCGCGACAAGTTAATTAATCCTAACAATCGTAACAATACGATCTACTCGAAGACTCGGACACTTTCAATTACTTATTGCAACATCTTTGCGATGCCTCGAGTCACATAGAACAAAAGAACTTCAAATGCAAGAGTTTGACACTCGGTAAATACCCTGATATGTGTTTTACTGTCCTTTCTAACAATTCAACAACAACATTCAACAAGCATCGTTTAACGACTTTGATTGCTCTCTAAAGTGTCGGAACAAATCACCATTTACAATCAAGTCGAAACAAAAAAGTTAATTACAAATAAACCGAAGAGTCATGCTTCGAGAATTAAAGCAGGATTTTTTGATCAAAACCTAAATTGTCCTTGATTATTGATAACACATTTTACGAATCACGAACAAACGATTTTGATAGTTTCAAGTGTTTTTCATAACTTGATTATGAAACCTCATATGCCAATTTTTAATTTTCTGTAGCTATTTATTGGATTAACACTTAAAACAGTCGCATGTATAAAACTGTGTTTTTGAACCGCAGCATGAAAATAATTATTGTTATTGTTTTATCATGCAATTCAAACATTCAGGTGTTGGAATTTACAAATAATCATGTGGACATTTTAAATATTGTCGTCGCACACCATACAGTCACAGATAATCGATATAAAGTTCAAGTCCATTCGGGTGCACGGTGCACTATTAGCCTTCACACCTTCACATACAGGGTGGACTAACATAGGCGGGAAAACGCCAGGTAACTTTGTAGTTTATGTCAAACGATAAATAAATAATCTTGATACCAAAATGCTAAGAAAGTATTCGTTTGGCCTTACGGGGTTCTCAAATTTTGAATTTTTAGGTTACAAATATGCATAATAACAAAATTCTTTATCGTTGCACTGCTTTACAGGTTTACAGAAGGAAGTGTTTGATTTTTACAACAGCTGCAGTGCAATGAAAAATTATTTTATTATTATGCATATTTGTAACCTAAAAATTCCAAATTTAAGGACTTCGAGAAGCCAAACGAAAACTTTCTCAGCATTTTCGTATTATTATTTTTTTAATCGATTTCTTTTGATGCATAAACTACAAAGTTACTTGACGTTTTACCACTAGTTTTAGCCCACCCTGTATAATTTTGAGATCGATCGAATTCTAAAATCTAAAATGAACTTTGAATAACTTGGAACTTTGCACATACATATTTTTCGAATAATCAGTACAATATGGTACAAAAAAACAAAAAAAATTACGAAAACCTTTTTAGGTATAAAAAGTTTCGAACGATTAGCAACAGTTTTGAAAGAAAATACATATTTACTCAATACTCACCACATCAAATCCAACTTCATAATGCGTACCGCGTGTGTACACAATGGGAATGCAATGGCGACGTGCCAATTCTTCAGTGACCGGCATATTGCAGTCCTGCTGGGAAACCGCAAAAGGGATAACTTGGGTGGGGGGCGCTGCACAAAGGGTGGTTGTGCCACTACCGATAACTAACGGTAAACTGTGCCGACGCTCGCGTACCCTCAACGCTTTATATATGTAGAAAACGTCACAAATCCCAATAGCTTCATGTGCGTGGCGGAGAAAAAACAATTCAAATATTTTCCCCACCTTTGATGCGGCACGCGAAACGCGCCTGGCGTTGCGATTGCATATGCTACCCAAGCACTTGCAATACAATCCGTCAACGCATTCAAAGTAATCAAATATTCCACATTATACTCGGAAAACTGAAGAGGTTATATGCTTCAGCTGCAAATCAAGGTGAAAGAGAAACAGAAACAATTTTTTTAAATAATTACAAAATATTTACTGGATTTACTTGTCTCATTAGTGACAGTTGAAATTAGTTTTAATTGGATACATCAATAAAAACAAAGGATAAATTAAGATTGAAATTTACGACATGTGCATTTATCTTAAAAAATAGTTTGGGAACATAAAAAACTATTTTTGGTAGTTTTGATCATATCTCAATAATAGGCGTTTAGTGTGGTGAAGTGAAATAAATAATAATGGTCATTACGCAAATAATTGAAGCATTGCCAGTCGAAATAGACAATAAAATCGCGGCAGAATCTTTTCCTGAATACTGCTCTCAATATTTCACCGGTGCGCACGTATATGTTATGTACAACTGTTGTATACAACTCAGTCAAGGTCCCCGGACCTCGCTTACGTTTGAGTTTCGATTGCTCTGCCCATTCTTTGTTTGCCAGAGCCAGCGAGACAATTAAAAATCAAATTCGATGTTTTAATTGATTCAGATGTCGAGCATTGCGTCGGACAATAAAACATTACAATCAGGAAGTGCGGTCGCAAACGAAACATTTTTACCATCGAGATGTGCGTTTTGGCCAGCGTTGCAAATTGATGGAATGATTGTATTAGGATTGTAAGAAATAATCGATTATTCTTATTACCAATTTTTTAACCCTCTTTTTACAGTCGGTGAGTTTGTTTCTTCTTCGCTAGTACATCGGACTGCCAAACATGTTTTACCTTACCCAGGAGGCTCTGGGATATTTGAGTACTGCGCGGCGCGAGAAATCGATTATTTTAATTTTGCGGCTGTGACGCAAACGCGTATTTTATTCTATACAGGGTGCAAATGAATTAGCAGATATTCTACGCGATTCATTGATTAATTCTGTGTAGGAATTAATACAAAAATGTTCACACTCTCTTAGTTTGGTCACACGAGGTTAGCAAAGTTCCAATTTTTAGGTTACAAATATAGGTATAACGTTAATAATAACGCTCAACGTTTTATGTACGTCATTTATTTGCATTATATCTAAACAATGTACGGGGTATAAATTCATGTTCAAAGTCATTAAATTCAAAGCAGAATTCGAATCTCTCAAATCATTCGCAAATATACATGGTGCGCCATCTCGTTGAAAAGTTGCGAACGACAAAACCAAAACAAACCAAATAACCTGCAACGTGCCTTCATATTTTCATTGTTTCTGAGTTTTCTGCAAATTCATGTTACAATTGACAGTGCAATGCAAAGAGTACTTCGTTCTAAAGGTGCAGTGCAAGTTTTGTTGGGATGCATAGTTGAACGTAGCAGGAATAAGTTGGGAACGGTAAATTGTCCAGAAACATCAATATTGCTCAGCTGTCAGACACGGCGGAGACGACACCAGCGCCAAATAATAACCTAAAATCCTTTTCGTTGCACTGCAGCTGCTATAAAAATCGGGTGGACTAAAATTGGCGGAACAAACTAAGATAACTTTGTAGTTTATGTCACAAAAAATGATAATCGTAATACCAAAATGCTGAAAAAATGCTTCGTTTGGTCTCACGAGGTCCTCAAATTTTGAATTTTTAGGTTACAAATATGCATAATAACAAAAATTCATTTTCGTTGCACTGCAGCTGTTGTAAACGTCGAATACTTCTCCAAATTAAGTTTTCTTTTAAATAGCATTTAACCCAAATGGTAAACACTTTGAAATGAATTAATTCGAATTAATTTAAGTCAAAGTTTACAAAAAAAGTAATAATTCCAGTTACAGTATTTAACCATAATTAAGAGAAAACTTACTTTGCAGAAGTGTTTGATTCTTACAACAGCTACTGTGCAACGAAATTTTTTTTTGTTATTATGCATATTTGTATCCTAAAAATTGGAACTTTGATGACGTCGTGTGTCCAAACTAAAAGAGTTTGAATATTTTTGCATGAAGATTTCCTATTCAGAATTAATCAATGAATCGCGTCACATATAGATTTTCCGTCAATTTATTTACACCCTGTACAAGGTGGACTTGGCGGAAAAATATCAGGTAACTTTTAACTTTTATTTCGAAAGAAAACGATAATCTTAATACCAAAATCCTGAGAAAGTCTTCGTTTGGCCTCACGAGGTTCTCAAATGTCGCTCAAATATTGAATTTTTAGGTTAGGTTACAAATATGCATAATAATATAATTCTTTATGATTGCACAGCAGCTGTTGTAAAAATCGAACACTTCTGTAAAGTCAACATTTAACCTGAATGGTTAGCTCAATTCAAAACTATGAATTGAATTAATTCAAATTAATTTAATAAGTCAAACTTTACAAAAAAAGTAGCAATTCTGGTTAAATGCTATTTAGGAAACTGACTTCGCAGAAGTGTTCGACGTTTAAAACAGCTGCAGTGCAACGAAACGGAATTTTTGTTATTATGCATATTTGTAACCTAAAAATTCAAAATTTGAGGACCTCGTGAGACGAAACGAAGAATTTTTCAGCATTATAGTATTACGATTATCATTTTTTGTGATATATTATCTTAGTTTTTCCGCCAATTTTAGTCCACCCTTGAAATGTTGTTATTTTAAAATTCAATGCCTCCTATGATTTTGCAAATGGTTCAAAAAATTTCAACTGAAATAGATAATTAATTCAATCATATTTCAGTTACACCTCTGATAAGACATTTAATTAAAACAAAAGAATAATTAGAAACAAAGTTGACAAAAAAAAAACGTGTTATCGTTCTGTATATCAATCACGATTTTCTTCGCTAAATGTACAATGGCCTCAAGATGAACGTTCGCCTCATAAAAGCCCTTTTGGGGGAAATCGCTATTGGTATCGTCGTGGCTAGTGTTTGGGCGCGTACTGTTTGGCGACAATTCTTACTTCCCTCAAGTGCATTAGGATTAAAAATAGGCGAACGTACATCTTAATGCCATAGTATGTTTTTCAAGGTCTTCTGCAAAACCTCCACACTCCACACTCCAGATAAGCTGCGACTAATAAATCACCCTGTATAGCTGCTGATCAATATTTGTTACGTGTTGGAGGTGAGGATACATTATAGTGCGTTAAAAAGTTCAAGGGCACGGAAGGGACACGTTACGCAATCGTGATTGCATTATCTTTTTCGCTTCTGATGCAATTAAGAAAGCCTTATTACTTATAAAATAACTTAAGTAACACATGTGACGATGTGACGTGGTTAAGCGTGAGCAAATATTTTTAGAGGCTCTTTTACAAGCTGCTAAAAATTTGGGAAATTACAAATTTTACACTTTAAAACCACTTTTTGGAAGTGTAAACACAAAAAGCGTAATTGATCGAGGCATAAAATGCAATTACATAAGTGATAAGTAATTTGATATTTTTATAGTCGTAATCCATGTTATAATATTTATTTGCTTTATTTTCGTATCCATTCACGAACGACATATGTTTTTGAGTTTTAACATGTTTCGGACTTTGGCCATCATTAGAAAAACTAAGTAATTAAATAAGTCATAAGTAATTTAATTTATTACAACTATAAATCGCCAATATTCACTGTTTACTCGAAGCCGCCATGTAATCATTTTATTCGTTGCTTATTTTACAACACAAAAATTCTATAAAAATACAATTCTAAAAATAAAACAATTGATTCAAATTTCCAATAAAAAAAAAAAGAATAATTACAAATATAATAAATTTCACCTACAACTGTAATAATTAATCACTTCATCAGCATTAAAGTGACTTTTAATGCTTTATCAATGCAAAATTATTGACATAATATTTGTATGTAGCGGAAACTTGACAATTTCCTTATGGCGTTGTTGGTGAAGTGGACGTTTTTCAGATACAATCTGCATACATCTACATTTCTGCATGCCACAAGTGCATTCGTTTGCGTAACAAACGAACATACGCACGGATGCCAAGGTGCAAATTAATCAATTACACTCCATTGCAAATTCAATATGTTAATTGAAAGAATAGCTGCGCGGCCTGCACCGCATAGCATTGCGATTCAATATCATTCACGCAGTCGTCAGTCACACAATAAAAACGCGATAATGAGATTAATATCCAAGACCAGTGCCTTGTGTAATGCCATCACGCCCATCATAATCAGACAATGTCATTGTGAAAAACATGCTTGTTTTTCGCTCGCTAATTATTTATGTTTTAAATTTTAACTGAATTACATATTTGCAGAACAATTCATACATAGGTATAATATACGGTTGTTGTGTTGGTGTCAAAATTAGGTGCATTTTTTTGCTTCGCACGTTTTGCACGTTTCAACCAAAACGAGAGTGCAAAGCTTAGTGCAAAGCGGGGTCGAAATGTGCGCGTGCGCAAAAGGAAGTACATTTTGACATTTTCTTGATTTTGACAGTGTTGCCAACTCGATGTTTTCTTCACCAGATCTGGTGCTCGAAAATAGCTATTAAATTTAACTTACAACCAATAAAAATGCTAAAATAAACAAATATTAATGTCGCGTGCTAAGCAGGCGTCTTCAGGGCGTTTGGTTATGGTTACAAGTAAGACATAGTTGGTGTTTTATAAATAAACAAAGCAACTGGAAACAATTAAAAACGAAAACAGGTATCAATCTTAAATTAACATGAGTAATCACAAAAATCGTACATACCTACGTTAACAAAGTCACGCATAATATAATATCACAAAAATAATAATTATAATGTAGTCTGTTTGAAATTTGGTAATCAAGTGGTGATTAACCAAAGATCAGCCATGGTCTAATAAAAGTGTGATTAGACACATAATTATGTAAGAAGAAGCCTCGCTGTGCTCGCAGTGTTTGAAATACTGACAGAGAATGACTCAGAATGACTCTTAAAATTTGTATGATTTCGCCACGGACAGTCAGCGCATTTATTGGTATTATACAGAGTGTTAGTATTATACAGGAGGTTAGGATGGCTGGTAAGGTTAAGGTGGGTACTGCTTGAAACTGACGTGTCATGAGTCATTACAGATAATTTACAAAATGGTGGAAAGTTGAGTAAATTCAAAAGCACTACAAGTCGAAAAGTTCATATATTTAATTTTCTTAAATTGCTTCTTGAACATCAATTAAACAAAAACATCCTGCCTCATCTACATCGGCATCACTATGTGTCTGGCACGAAGGATAATATAAAAACTTCTTAAATTTGATGCCATCCATGGCAAAACGAACTTGGGCAAATATGTATAGTTACATACCGTAACAATTTTTTAAAAGTATACATTGGCCCTACATGCTCTTCGTATCCCGTATGTATATCAGTAAAAAGTGTGACTCGTTCAATGAAAACAAAACAAACAAATGCGCGTGGAGCATGTGAGTGGCGCACGTTCCACGCGGGACCCATTCTCAGCGCGAAGTAAGCAGGAGATGTAGTGCTGCTGGTATACATATGGAAAGCGTGTAGGTGTAGGGCCTAAGTATACTTTTAAAAAATTATCACGGTACAATCCATCATTCCATTTTTTGACAGTAAACAAGGCCAGCAACCATTTCGAGAGAGAACGCCTGAGCTTTTGGTGCCCAACAAACGACAGCTGACTCTGTTTACATTCGACGTGCATTCGACGTTTCATTGGTTTTCTCCATTTCTCCATTTCACCTAGTTATAATTACTGTAACAATTTAAATGTTAGTGTACTTCTAATTTATGCCAGCATAATTCTTTAGGTTTTCGTGTTGCAACTGTTGCAACGTTGTATCTCGAATGTAACGCCAAAAGTGACGATTGTTGGGCACCAAAAGCTGAGGTTATCTCTCTCGAAAAAGATTGCTGGCTTTGTTACTGTCAAAAGATAGAATGATGGATACAATAAACTGCATTCAACTCTAAATAACAAAACAACAGTATGCATTAATATCACTATAAGAACTGATTCACGGCGGCACCGCATCGATCCATGAAGCGGCGTACGGCTCATTTCGCTCGTCGTCGTCGACCTGTGCGCCGCCAACATTTCGCGACGCAATCCGCGAACTGCGTCTCAGCACATTGATCGTAGGGCAATCGGCGGCCTCTTTTGGCTGGTCGTCTTTGCTCATGTAATACCAGCGACCAACAGTGCCATCCCACTGTAAACAGTGTAAACACAACAACAATTGTTTGTGGGCCTTGACTATGAGGTTAGGAATGTGATATGACTTACTGACGACGTAAAGATTTCATTGTAGTGCGGATGCCACGATACATCACGCACGCAGAAGCTGTGCTTTCGATCGTCGCTAACGATTTTTCCAGTTAACGCATCATAAACTGCAAGAGATGCATAAAAAGTACAAACATTCGCATCTAAACTTAACCAAACGCCGTCTGGTATCACAAAATGGAAGGTCTGAAACGAGTCAAACGTAGTCACGGGGAATTAGCCTAGCCAATGGCATAACTGGGTTCTGAACAGCTGAGATATGTGTGACTCGTTTCGTTATGTCAAAGTGGCGTCACCTTGTTGGCGCATGCGCAAAAGTGCAGACGTTGCCAACACGGTAAATTTTTTACTAGTTCTTGTAAGTTTTTGTTGGACTTTGACATTTGCGTGTGCGTAAAATGTTGTGACATTGACATTTGCGTATGCGCATAATCTAGTGACTTTCTTGTAGAATTTAACCAAGATTCTAGTGATGACATCAACGTCACTGTTGGCAACACTGGATACATTGAATGTGCACTTACTGATCAGTCTACCGGTGCCACAACCAGTGTAAATGTAACGCTGTCCGGTGCTGGCAATGGGCGAAAATTTCGACCGAATCAGCGTTCGCGTAGTAACATGCCCCTTGTAGGTCATCACCGAGGTATCACCGATAATTTTTGGAATTTGTGCAACTGCAAATCATTCTTTTACAATCAACATAGTTCCTATCAAATCCATATATAACATATCCATAAATATAAGTAAAACGTACGTCGTTTTGGAACAGTCTGCCAGCGATAGTCCCACGTCTGTTCGTGAACAGCGCGCAGCGTGTTCGCCACAGCCTCCTCGCCGCTAAACATCCGCACATCCCACAGCTTGATGCTCTGGTCCTTGCTATTCGAGATGAGATATCGCCCATCGCCTTTGGCATCAATATACGCAATGCCATCCTGGTGCCCGGCCAACACCCCAACAGGTTTGGATGGACCCTCCTCGCCAAAGGTGCGACGATCCCAGACTTTGATCAAGCCATCATCACTACCGCTGTAGATAATGTGCGAGGAGTGATCGGCGAATTTCACCGTATTCACATCGAAGCTATGGGCAGTTACCTAAACAGAGTTTTACTTCTTCAATTATTTTTCAGCATTAAACTGTCACTTTTATGCACGAGCACGTCATTTTTGATTTGGACATTTTACGACTATAATGGTAGTTTACGATTTAGCCTCGAGATGGCGCTCGAGGCAAATTTTAGATTTTAACGAGTTTGAAACAGATTTTTCATCGTTAAATGTGCAGAAAAAGAAAACCTCAAAAATAGATTCGGTGATTGCTTCGATAAATGAAAAACATATATTTATGCCAACCTTTAAAGTGCGTTTGTTTTTGGTCAGGTCGTAAATGAATATGACACCGTCATTAGCGCCGCCTAAAATTTCATTTCCATCCGAAGAGTACGCCAAGGAAAAGACACAGAAGCGTCGGGAGGTGCGCACGAGGTTCAGGGGTTCTTGCCTTTTCGCATCGCCCTCTACCGAACACAAGTGAACTGCAAAAGCAAGACATAAGTGCAAAAAACAATTGAAAATCGCATTTTAAAGGTGTTACTTGATGTGGACCACGTGGAGTAGATAAAATTCTCATTCGTCGGGCTGAATGCAATGTCAATGATGCTCCAGCCAACGTCCCGGGCTGCTATGCTTTGAATCAAATCGAAATCGCCGTTGTTTGTCTTGTATACTCGTATAATATGCTCTTAAAACAGAACAGAACGACAGACCATTGCGTTTTAATGCCAACGTTTCCCTTGTGACATAATCGAGGAATTCTAGGAAAATGTGGAGCAAGGACGACGTTGTGATGCGGACAAATGTTGTAATTAGAGTCTAATGGTCTAATTAAACTAATAAACTGATTACTACTTCATTTTGAAGTGTAAAAGTTCCGTTTTGTTTCAACCTCATTTAAAATAAAATAAACTAAAGGTTATTGCACAACTGCCCGTGAACGAGAACGAAAACTGAATTCTGGCATTTGATTGACTAAATGTCAAAATTATCTGACATTCAACAAATCGAAAGCCAGAATAGACTTGTTCAGTGGTATTCTCAAAAAATATATGTTGTTCCTCATGAAAAGTTACACACCCTAAGGGGTGAAAAATTTGATTAAAGTTTGAAAATTTACCCGATGAGTCACACTACAAATCGCTTAGGGGAGTTTAGTTTTCCCCAAAAAGATGTTGGCTGCAAAGACTGTTAGTTGCGTTGGTGACTGAGAAAAATAAACGTAGTTCAATGATATTTCGAAAT
>JARJDQ010018791.1:0-10730 GCA_030264215.1 Geostiba sp. GC000077 | reverse complement strand
TACCTGATATGTACCATTTAAGGAAAAAAAAACCGGCGTTGGTACAAGTTTGGTACAACTTTGATATCCATAGCGTTTTTATGAAAACGATTCATTGTCAGTCTAATAAAACCGTAAACACACGCCGTCATCGCAGGAACTGGCACGATTTATGTTTTTATCAATCAAATGCAGTGTGAATGTTCATACCGCATGCCGACATTTCTTATCAGATCGCTCACGGCCTGTCTTTACGGCTTTCTTTGATTGGCAATGAATCGTTTTCATAAAAACGCTGTTGGGCTATGAATCGTCTTAAGATAAAAGTCCTGTATAGTTGGTACAGTCTGATACATCATTTTGTTTACTGGTTTATTTGTTTTAAAATTCGTCACGGGTAATTTTCAGTTGAATTTCTGCAATAAAAACAAAATGGAGTACAAAGGCCTCAAGTGCATTAGGATTAAAAATAGGTGAACTTTCAATATTTCTAAATTGTACCATATTCTTTTAAAGCTAGCTTTAATGAGACAAAGTAAAATATGAGGATGGGTAGAGGACCAACGGAAATCCAAATGTATCAAAAAATATAAAAATTAGAGAATTAACAAAATTGCAGTCCAAACAAAGCCATGAACGACGAAAGTAACACCATTAGGCAATGAATAGTTTTAAAATAAATGCCTGGTATAGGTAGTTGTGCGTATTTTGATTTATTTTTAATATCTTAAATGTATAAATATAATAAGTTCCTAATTTCTATTGTCCTCACTGAAAGGCAATGGAATTTATACAGCAGTGCCTCGCTCGAGATTCTGCTTTATCTCAGCAGTGTATTCGCCATAGAATTGATCCAGCTTGCGATTGAATCGCGCATTGCGCTCATTAATGTAGTCAATATCAGCGTCGTCGTTGTGCGTCCGCCGTCGTGAGTACTTCTCCCTCTTGGCAATCTGCCCCTCCAGATCCTTGACCATGTTCTCCACCGCTTGCGGCCGATCCTGGTGCAGGCCGTGAATGATCACGTTCTTCCCGCCGAAGAACGCCTCGCCATACTTGGCCTTCTGCTCCTCATAGTGGTCCATGTCCTTGGCTGGCATGGCGCGCACCAGGCGCTGATATTGTCTAGCAGTAGCTGCCTCGAAATCGCTGAAGCCTTCGTCGGGGTTCTTCTTCGCCTTGCGTTTCTGGAAGTTGTCTGCCTCCAGGGCGGAGACGTTGAGCAGCTTCATGCGGTCGTAGTCTTGTCCTTTAGCCTTTGCTTCAGCTCGCAGCTCCTTATCCTTCAGCAACCATTCAGCTTGACGTTTGCGCGCTTCGTAATTTGTGGGGAGCTTCATACGGGCGTCCTCGTTGACGACTTCCTGGTGATTTGCAACGCGGGCTTCGTTCCGGGCGGAATGCAGCGCCTTTAAACGCGACATGCGTTCGGCTTGCTTTTCTGCAAATGTCTTTGCACCCGAGCCACTGGAGCCTCCTGCTTTTGCTTCCATTTTTTGTAAATCTGAAAGCACCGAATGTCTGAATATGTTGCACAGTGGATCCTGATTATATTTTGAAGTTGGGAAATGGTATTTTGTATTGAAGGCGTTGAATTTGGCAGGGATAATAATGTTTTGCTTGCGACTGTAATCTGTAATTTGTGCGTTTACAAATGTGTTGAAATAAAATGTAGCTTGACAGCTTTTCAAAGGTCATATATCAACACTTGACATAAACCTCCCAAAATACGAGGACATAGTTATTATAAAAGCAAGTGTTTTGTTGTACTACATGTTTAAAATGCGTAACTTTTAATAAATATGTTGTTCTCTAATTAATTAAATGTAATACCAATGTGATTTTCATGTTTTTGGAAATTAATGTTTAAATATTCGCTACCCTGTATGATCTACTCGATCTTCTCTTTTATATGATTGGTTCAGGGATCATATACACCGTATTGATACACCGTAGGGAACACAAGGACGTATCGCTTGTTGTATGCAGGTAAGCGCAATTTAGTACGCCATTGTGCAGAATCAATGTGATGTGCATTTTGTTTTTGGGTCGTTAGGCGATGACCAAGTGACACGTCTGTGGATGCCCTTGAAACAAGCGCAGTAAGCGCAGTAAGCGCATTTGACGACTCGACACAATCACGTCGGCCAGAAATTCATTCCTGCGTCCGCGTTTCCGACCCCGCGAATCATGTTCGCCGACGGCAAACAGTAAAACGTAAGCGGCGCGTAATCATGGCCGGAAACTGAGGCGCCCGCCACCGCCAGAGAGGACGCACACCCCGCCGGTGAGAGCATAGCATTCCACGCGCGGCGCCGCGGCATTTTCCCCATTCGCCAAACTGCCAGCGCGCAGCCGACACAGTCACAGCCAAGATGCTCCACAGCAAGTTGCGCATACATACGTGTCGTGTGATCCTGCTCACCTCGCTGGTGTGGTTTCTGGTCGTCGTCTTCCTGCTCAACTTCTACTCGGAGTGCATCGGCTCGCACTGCAAGAAGGCCGGCGAGTACGACGTCGAGGTTGGCGCGCTCACCCAGGACAAGGTGCAGGCAAAGCACAAGGACTATGACTTCAATGATGAGCCACAAGAAGATGAGCCAGTGGATGATAAGTAAGTCATGGCCATGCATTTATTACTCATACTCCTATACTGCATGTGGCTCGATTTTAGATTGAATAAAGTGGAGGCAAAGTATAAAAAGGGCGAGCTGAAGCGATGGCGGCCAGCGCCGACTGTGCTGCCCGTGGCGGGCAAGCCCGGCGAGCACGGCAAGCCGGTGCACACGCCGCCCGACCAGCAGGCGCTGATGAAGGAGAAGTTCAAGCTGAATCAGTTCAATCTGCTCGCCAGTGACTCCATCTCGCTGAATCGCTCGCTGGCGGACGTGCGCCTTGAAGGGTGCAAGGATAAGTCCTACCCCGGCTTGCTGCCGACCACCTCCATCGTGGTCGTCTTCCACAATGAGGCGTGGTCGACGCTGTTGCGCACAGTGTGGTCGGTGATCAATCGCTCGCCGCGGCCGCTGCTCAAGGAGATCATTCTGGTGGACGACGCCAGCGAGCGCGACCACCTCGGACGCAAGCTGGAGGAGTACTGCAAGACGCTGCCGGTGCCCGTGTACGTGCTGCGCACGGAGAAACGCTCCGGGTTGATACGCGCGCGTCTCCTGGGCGCGAAGCACGTCACCGGGCAGGTGATCACCTTCCTGGACGCACACTGCGAATGCACCGAGGGGTGGCTGGAGCCACTGCTTGCGCGCATCGTCGAAGATCGCAAGACGGTCGTCTGCCCGATCATCGACGTCATCTCCGACGAGACGTTCGAGTACATCAGCGCGTCGGACATGACCTGGGGCGGTTTCAACTGGAAGCTCAACTTCCGCTGGTATCGCGTGCCACAGCGCGAGATGGACCGTCGCGGCGGTGATCGCACGGCGCCGCTGCGCACGCCCACCATGGCCGGCGGATTGTTCAGCATCGACAAGGACTACTTCTACGAGATCGGCTCCTATGACGAGGGCATGGACATTTGGGGCGGGGAGAATCTCGAAATGAGCTTCCGGGTAGGTTTTTTGCTTCATCGTAATCTTCCTTTTACCTTACCTCTTGATCGTTCGTTGTTTTGACTCTTGTTTTGACCCAACGTTTATCTTTGTTTTTGTCTTGATTTAAACCCCCTTGAATGAAATGTGTAAAGATATGGCAATGCGGTGGCATACTGGAGATAATACCGTGCTCACACGTCGGGCACGTCTTTCGCGACAAGTCGCCGTACACGTTCCCCGGCGGCGTGTCGAAGATCGTGCTGCACAATGCAGCGCGCGTCGCCGAGGTCTGGATGGACGAATGGAAGGATTTCTATTACGCGATGAATCCAGGTTTGCACCAAAATCTCAACAAAACGTCAGCGCGCCACTGAATAACAAAAAAAGACAGACCATGCTAATCAATTATCCACACCACCGTAGAACCAGGGGCGTAGATGCATCATATTCGTAACCAACTACATCTACTATCTACATAAATAACCAAGTGGGCCACGTGGGGCACGCATTCCGCCATGATCTAATTATCTAATATTCCATGTTCAGCAATCCCTCTAGACATACATCACAAAATCACAATATTGCGTGTGTCTCGTGCGTGTGATGCATGTTTATGGGGATTGCGCATGACCCGAATTGTGTGTACGTCCCCTAAACGCATGTGCTCTCGATGTATGTAACTAACGATGGTTGTCTTTCGTTATTAACCCACCCCCTGCACGCGCGTGCAGATTTGGATGTGCGGCGGCACGCTGGAGATCGCGACGTGCTCGCACGTCGGCCACGTGTTCCGCAAGTCGACGCCGTACTCGTTCCCGGGCGGCACCAGCCGCATTGTCAACCACAACAATGCCCGCTTGGCGGAGGTGTGGCTCGACCAGTGGAAGGATTTCTACTATAACATTAATCCAGGTTGAGAGAGAGTGTACACTCGCATTCACACACACATTGCGCACCCCTCACACACACAACACACATTCATCACCGCTCGCACGTTTTGCTCGTACACAGATTGCATTGTTTGTTTCGTTCGTTGCTTGCACTAATTTGAGACTAAAAAAGAATCATTGTGCTGATTGGGCGAGAGAATGTCATTGCTTTGCGTTGCTGTGTGTCTGCCAGCCTTGCAGGGGCGATTACTCACTGCCGTCGTATGTTTAGGCGCACGCAGCGTGCCCGTCGGCGATGTTTCCTCCAGGAGGGAGCTGCGCGAACGCCTACAATGCAAGTCCTTCCGATGGTACTTGGAGCACATCTACCCCGAATCGCAGATGCCACTGGATTACTACTACCTAGGAGACGTATGCATATTTTTATTTGTTTCTCTGAAATTTTCAAAAAAAATATTTTTCTACGACGACCTCTAAAACTGGTCATTATGACATCGCATACAATGCGTAAAGTTCCAGTTTAATGATGGAGTATCTTAATGAATTCAATAAGCAATTAGTTTCGTAATGAGATTGCAGAAGAAGTTGCATACAGTCAGTTGCACATGCAATCCTAGATGCACCAACGTCAGATCACTCCGCTCGCGAGGCTAAGCGCCATATCCATGAAATTAATATTAAATGTGGTCGTAGAAAAATGTTTGTATGAAATTCGTGAGTAACTCACTACGTTCGTTGCGAAATACTCGACCTCGCATCTTAAAATCAAACGTTACACACTAATTTCATAAATAACTATTGTACTTGTTTTACTTTACTTTAATGCATGCCAGGCTTCAATTTTGCGAATTTCATCAGTTTATATAGTCAGTTACAACTCTAACTTCTAGTGATTTTATGATTTTATCAATAAAGTCATGCATGAAACAGTTGTTAGTTTAAAACAACGCCATGAATGTCATAAAAGTTAAAATTATTATCATGGTTCAATAGTATTTCGTTGATAACTCAACTCGTGTCAACAATATTCAGTATTCAAACACATTCAACATTCAAATATTCAAGTTTTGCGTTCGCACGCCATTCCAATCGTTATCGTTATCTTTTTGCCATTATGCATGCGGTTTTGATAAAGATAAATGTGTTTGTTTTAATATCGCATTGTTACCACTGTTATTTAAGCCGTGTTTTTATGGCCGAAGGCGTTTTATTGAGGCGCCTGCATTAATTGCAATTGTTTTGTAGATACGTAACGTCGAGACGACGAATTGCTTGGACACGATGGGCCGCAAGGCGGGCGAGAATTTGGGCATGACTTACTGCCATAATCTGGGCGGCAATCAGGTGTTTGCGTACACCAAGCGCCAGCAGATCATGGCCGACGACAACTGCCTGGATGCGAGCCGCAAGAACGGTCCGGTGAAGCTGGTGCGCTGCCACGGCATGGGCGGCAATCAGGCTTGGACCTATGATACTAAAGTAATTACCACATGCCCAGCAAACTTCTTACTTTCACACTGTTCGCCCAGTTTTTTTTTTCTCTAGAACGATTTCTGTTCATGAACTCTTTTTTGTTGTACTTTTTCAGTTGGCAGCCCTGTTAGTGGGGCTGAAACCAAATTAGTTGCCAACTGTCATAATTCTTCAACTAGAAAAACCCTAGACATTCCATTGCCTCTTGTGCACATTAAACGAAATAAACAAAATGTCTGAAATGCTGTACTACTTGCAGGAGAAGACAATAAAGCACGTCAACACCGGCCAGTGCCTACAGAAGCCGGAGATGAGCGACATGAATCTGCCGTTGCTGCGGCCGTGCGCGCATGCCGCCGCCGGCCAGCAGTGGATCATGAGCGGCGAGTTCAAGTGGCAGGCGCACAACTACAAGGAGGGCGACAGATAATACCCGCCGCCGTAGGCGGCCAAATCAATCAGCGTTGTATTGCGCACAATCGGCGCGCACCAATCAAAACCAATTACCACCCGCAAGATCGCGCTGCCATTTTGGCCGACACGAGTTGAAATTGCTTTTTATTTATGTACGACGACGTTTGGAAAAAGGAAAAAAAAACAAGACTAACGCATTTACGGCACGCCCCTTTTTGTGGAGATTAAGATTACGTTAATAACATTCCAGATACTTTCGAAAACGATGCAGTCATATCATGATCTACACATAACATATAGTATTACTACGATTTATTAAGCGTTCATATCATATATCGGCGCGTTAGGCCCGACGGCATCTTCCAATCTTAAAACAAACAAATAAAGCAAAGTAAGCAATAATTTTTGCAATCCAGCCAACGCGACGAAATACGAAAGGTAAACACGGTCCTATTTTTTAATACTTGACGCTTAGAGAGTCGTTTTACACGCTACAATTTCTTGATCAATTCTCTTTGACTCTTTGAAGAAATTATTCAAGAAATTGTACCGTGTAGAACAGCCCTTAGGTATATTTTAAGTGCATTTTGCTCATGATTTTTTTTATTGTTTCTTATTTGATACATATATATATATATAATATACATATAGAAGAGACGGTAGTGAATGTACATAAAATAAAGCAGCTCTTTTTTATTATCACTACTATTGTAAAAAGACGGCGCGGCGCGGCACGCGTACCAAGTTGTAGAATGTATGACATATCAGTTTTTATTATTATTATTGTCCGACGCTGGGCAAATTTGAAATTTTGGTGGTGGACGAGTGCAATCATTAATAACTACTGCTACTTACGTGTAGCGCAAGAGGCGAGCGCGACGTTGTGTTACAGTAAGGATGTAAGACGATAGTAATTTATATTAACACGAACTTGATTTTATTGTTGTACATAATTAAAAATCTGTTTAATTTTATTAAAAGTAAAATAAAACCGGTCGCTTTTATCCTCTGTTGATCGACTCGCTGTGAACTATGCGTAATAAGTGAAATAACTATTACTGTGCTATTACTATGTATCCGTATGTACAGTGTGAGCTAAAATGATTGAATGGGTATTTTATATAATGCACTTGATAAGGTCATGCATGTACTTATTGCAATGAACTATTGAATCATCTTAATTTTGAGTAATATTGTATGTTTTGCTTAATCCGAAAGGCTAAATTGGAAATTAATTTAGTGGGAGCACCTTGAAATTTTGATCAAAGCATCCAGGGTTTGTTTTTTATATTCTTGTTTTGTTTACGTCTTATTATTCCATTTAATTTGGCGTAAACAACAACAATGCCTTTTCCCTGCTGATTTGACGAATCATGGAACAATGGGAACGTACGTTTAAAGGAATATTCTCTTATAGAGATTCCTTCTTATAGAGAAGCCATGGTTCATGTGTCAGACGATACCATTTTTCTTTATTTTTTTTTTATTTATTCCTATAATCATCTCTTATTCAAATCTTGGTCGATTAGGGGCTATGTATTTTAAGGCACTTCTCGAGCCCTGAGGTGGTTGGGACCAGGTGCATCACGAATAACGTCTTTTTGGCTATCTGAATCCGCAAAGATATTTAAAAAATGAACACGCGTTCGGAAAATATGAAGGATTTTCCGTCACATGTCGTCAAAATATTTAAAAAACTAATCAAAAGTTCAAAATGTATTTGAAGGTTCTGAGGTGGTTGGGACCGGGTGCATCTCAAATAACGTCTTCTTGGCTATCGAAATCCGCAAAGATATTTTAAAAGTGAACACGCGTTCGGAAAATATGAAGGATTTTCGACCACATGTCGCCAACAAACTCCTATAACAGTCGTCCATAAATGTGACGCTTTCCCTACTTGTCACACAATGACACAATAAACTGTTGTCGACTTGCCGTGCCTTTATACTGAGCGTTTGTTTTAAAACGATTCATGGCGAACCAAACAATGCCGTAAAGACAGGTCGTGAATGCAGGAACCAGTACGATTTTTGTTTTAATCGATTAAATGCAAACACCTTATAACATATTACGATGAATCGTTTTACATTAAACGCCGTTTGGCTATGAATCGTCTTAAGATAAATGCTTTGTATGCAAAATATCCCGTTTACAATGCACCTTTACCTTCCGGTTTCCAACTCCCCGAACATAACAAAACAAGAAGTCGTAATTTCGAGTAATTTTTCAATTTTACAATGGTCTATTATTCATTAGTTGATTAGTCATTACTTACCCAAAAATTCTTATTATGGTTTTGACCATATGTAGCGTTGTATAATCTTAATCCTGAGTTTGATGTGAGTTTGATAGAAAGAAAATACGCTACATCTACATCTCAATGATATGCAGCACAAAGCACAAAAGTATAGTTCTTCAACTTTCAAGAACGCAGAAATTTCATTTTGATTTCGAATATAGGTGTATACCTACCCAACGAACGGCTCGTGGAAACTTATGTAACCTTGGGAGGCAGAGCTGCGAGGCGCTCTTGATCTTTGCTTCATTTTGGTCTTATTTTGTTACGAGAGATGAGAGCTCGGCGTGGGCAGAGCACAGGATCCAGGATGCAACTCCGTAACACAGCTGCCGTTGCGGCCCGTTGCCAGGACGATATAATGACCTTCACCACGTAGTCGCATACGAATTTTATTGAATTTTTTTTTAAGTTTAAGGGCGCTCTAACCCAGCCGCAGGCGTGTTGAATAGCCTTGAAATCTTGGAAACAACCCGACGAATCATTATTTCGCAAGGAGTTGCGACTTGCGACTTGCGACATAATTATCTCTGAAGCGTACACAAATAAAAATGTGGCTTGCGAACACGGAGCATAACAAGATGCGAAAAGCGAAAAACATAATGACGCTTGCTTCTCGTGTTTTCTACACGTTAGAGTGTTCTGTTGTTCAAGAAATCGCATCAAGCTTTGGAACATTACAAACATGAAACGTGTTGTTTTAATTTTTGTTTGCAATAATGTAATATGATAGGGGAGATTAAAACAAAAAAGAAAAGTCAATTATACTTCGGTTTCAATGGCCAATGGCCATGTATCAGATTCAGATATATATCATTGACATAATAACCAAATAATGTATCATAGATGTAACATAGACGTAACTTCGCCATTCAAAAAAATAAAAAGGAGTTCGTTCGTAAGTATCTCCCTTCACTTTTCGTTTTCGTTTCGTTTTCTCTATTTAACTTTTATGATTGCATGCAACTCGCGTATACAAGAATCCGTGAACGAGGCGAAAACTAAATCCTGGCTTTTGATTGGCTCACTGTCAAAATTTTCTGACATTCAACCAATGGAAAGTCAGAATTCAGTTTTCGTTCTCGTTCACGGGTAATTGTGCAGCGACCTTTAATGCCCGAGTGTGTAACTAGCACGATTTTTGTTTTTATCAATCAAATGCAGTATGAATGTTCATTCCGTATGTAGATAATTCTTATCCGATCGTTCACTGTCTGTGTTTACTGCTTTGTTTAGCTGGCAATGAATCGTTAAAAAAACGCTATGTATACTGTTTACTTAGACATCAGTATTGATTACTGGGAGAAGCAAAATTTTAATATCAAAATTGAACATGGATAGAATCCCAATTGCAAATCTAACTCTACAATAAGCAAGATAATATAAATTAAGAACATCTACAATGAATTATTGCAAGTTCATTAGTTCCAAAGAATTAAAAGAATTAAAAATAAAGATAATTTCAAAATAAGATAACAAGGTGAGTAGTACATGGTACATGATAAAATTAATATAACATTGAGGTAACAGTGCAACTTCTGTGGTACATTTCAAATTAAAATATGATATAAATGATACATAACTGAGCCAATGTATATGATAAGTTAATTTTAAAGTTTCCAATATGTCTTAGATATATAAATTAGGTTACGTAACAATGTGCCTTTATAACATTATAACTATGAATCTACGATATGAATATGTCAGCATTGTTTAGTGGGTTGATTGCTTCCAACCATATCTAGAATTCTTGCTCGGGTCTATGACATGTTTTTATATATACAGGGTGTCCCTGACCTACGGGTTTCTTCGATTTTGGTTAGAAAAACTAATAATACAAAAAAGCTTGTGATAAAAGTTATGCATGCTTGAAATCTCCACATCCCTAAAATAATTTCAGGTGTACAGGGTGTTGCATAAAAAAGATACAGCCAAAAATAACATTTTTCTAAATGGAATAGTATACTTTTGATATCAACTTTAAATGCACATTTTAAATAAAAACATATTTCAGTTGAAAGATTTTTCAATTCTCTTGATAGTTTTCAAGATATTCACGAAAATATGAAAAAAATGTCAATTGCATGTCTTCCTAAAAGAATTCATATCTCTTGAACGAAATAAGTTAAA
>JARJDQ010018790.1:0-11064 GCA_030264215.1 Geostiba sp. GC000077 | reverse complement strand
CTGGGTGCTGACTGCTGAGGTACGCAAAATTTGGGCGCAGATTTGTCTCCTTGCGACGATTTCCACATCAAAGACGCATACGTGTCCACGTGTCCAGGATGTATGTATCTTTACAGCCGGTCCCAAGCCGACCGGCCGGCAGCCGGGCTGAAAAGGTCGCTCGCTTATCAACAAATGCGATTACATTCGACCGTTCGGCAGTCGCTCCCTTGCGTGCGCTCGCCGTGCGAAAGCCGACGCCTAAGTGAAATTCAACTCAAGCAAGGACGCTTGCCGCTTCTACTCGTTTAGGTTTATCGCTCGCGCGCAGGAGTTGCAACCACGCACGAAATAATATTCAGCGACGCTCAGTTGGAAACCACTTCAGCTTTCAGCTTTCTATTGAACATGTGTATCAGGCTAATACCCACATTGCTTCGTCATCTTTTAGTTTTCGAAATGGTGCATTGTGAAGTTAAATCGTCATCTCTGCGTAAATAGTTGATTTTTATAGCCCAAGGGCGGCAATGTACTTATTATATTCAACACTAGGTGGCGCTGCAACAAAAAGTCTTCCCTGCTAGAAATTTTTAAATTGATAAAAACTTATTAAAATAGAAAGTGTATTTTTTAAAAGAATTTTTAGTTAAAAGCTGTATTCTTTAAGTTGTTAACTATTTAAGTTTATGAGAATCTAAACTTATATCTATGGCGCCTCCACCATAGTAGAGAAAAATTCAAAGTTTACGAGTTCAAAGGCGACGTTAAAATATCGGAAATTTAAAACAATTTAAAAAAATTGATTAATTTTTGAGACGTGCGTCTTTCTCATTGAAGATTTCTACTTTTGATAATTTTCTCCACCTGAGAGTTTGTCAACCTATTTTGCGGCTCTAGTTGCACAATAAACGATAATATTTAGGACGTTTGTAATTAAATCCAATTATGCTTTTTAACCAGTAACAATATAATCAATATCGCTGCGCATCGTGTCGAATTGAATTTCAATTGAAATTTTGATGCCGGTGGTGATGGTGCAGCGTGAAAGCATTTGCGCTCGTAAATCCAGCGTTAATGCCCCGTGAAAATCTAATTTATTTGCTGAAATCAGTGCGGCTTTTATTAGTGCATTTCGTGCTTTCGGCGAGCGCGATATGCTAACGAGACGTTTGGGGGTGCGCGGGGGCGCAGCTCAAAGCAGGCACGAAGGTTGAGTTCAAGCTGTCGATTTGTATGCTTAGTGATAAATGCAAATCCGTGCGGCCCGTGCGCGCAAGCCATCGGCTTTGGCACCCCCAACGCTGCGAATGGAAATCTGCAACCGGAAATACAAGCAAAATAAATGCGTTTTGACGCAACATGTGCCGAAATCGAAATAAATATTGCATTGCCGGCTTAATCCTTTTTCGATTTGCCAATTTTAGCGCTTTTTCATGCTTCGCTATGCGCTACCAACCTGTCATCAAGGATTCAATTTTACCGCCGCACTGGATGTGACGGAAAAATTAAAAACAGACGTACTATTTTCTGTTGCGTGTCTGGTTGACATTACGTTACTCCCATTTCCACTTTCCAGGCCCAGGAGGATTTTACGCATGAAATCTTGCGCTTGTCTAAATTTAGCGCGCCAAAAAGGGTTTTGACATTTTCTACGCCTGACGAGCCTGAGCAGCGCAAAGGAGATGACAAAACGGCTCGGCGCCTCCACCAAGCTGCTGAAATATTCAGCGTGTTGCTTTTGCAGGCATCTTGCTTCTCGGGACGCTGACGATCCGCGACTAGCACCTCGGGCATACCTTCTTGAAACGCAAATTCTCCCGCTACCATGTAAATAAGCGAAAACACGGCGCTGGCTGTAAAACTGTAAAACTGCAAAAATAATATTTATCATCCTCCCAGGCCCAGCTGCAATTTTTATGCAAAGGCAAAGGACAAGAACTATGACCCGTCTTAGTTCCGGAGGCTTAATGCATGTGCATCGTAAACTTGCACTCTTGGGAGAGCAAAAAATGTGACACTTTTATTGCGTATCGATAATAATGGAACGCACGCGTTTTTTTATGGGAATAAAGCACAGCAGTAAGTATCAGTTAGAAAGGTCGTAAAACGCTTAAAACTGGACAGTTTAATATTACAACCACGCATAATTTAAGATTTATTTCATTTTTCATTTCCCTGCATGGCAATTGCAAAACAATAAATGTAAAGCGAAAATAGCCATAAAGTTGCTGGTTTTGGTACTGGATTTATGCCTTCGTATATTTTTCACATGCAGATGAATACGAAACGTAGTTGGTGGTAGATTACGGTGTAATATTTTGTAGGCGCTGCCCGCGCTTGACGAGATTATCTGATGATGCGCCCGGCGCTGCCACCACCGCAGCCTCGTTGCTAATTAATGTTATTCTTACACCGCACGCGTTGCTGGTTGAATTTTGTGATTTTATGATTTAGCTTACTATTTATTTATGCGCATTCGTATAATTGAAGTGAAAAAAAAAAACGTGGCGTCGTTGCTGAGTCAAAGTAAAATTAACAACGCCTGCAACGTCTGCAACCTCACTACCTCATATACATGACTCTCATTACGCAGCTATGTTGATTGCTGTCTGATTGCAAATGCAATTACACACGAATCGCATTAATTACTTCAGCCAGCGCGAAAATATTCACAAAAATAATTACTTTTGTTCGCAGCACGCGTCAATGTTGAAATATTGGCGCGGCCAATAATGTCAATAATTTAAATGGACGCAAAACTAATTCGAAGCGAAGCGGCATGACGGAAGCGGCGGAAAAACCAATAAATTTTATTATCGCGCCGGCAGCGCGCGGCGAAACAATTTCATTATCGCGGGGGCAAAGTTTTACGAGTGGTACCTGGTTATAGTTGACGCCCTCGCAATGCTCCTGCACAATTCTGCTTTCAAAGATAATTGCGACGGAGAGTGCACTTAACTTCTTCGGCGAATCGCACTCATAACACGGGCCAATTAAACAACCCCACGCAGTTCTTCGCTAGAAAAATCAACGAAAATATATTAACGTTGTTTCCAAGTGTAAATTGGATTGTCTAGGTTTCTTCTCTACGAAATATATTTCTTATTAAAAATGAAAGTCCTACAAGTGTATTTACTTAGAAAAAGTCATTAAAATGTCTTTCATCTCGAGTCCAAATGAGGAACAGTTGTTACTAGTGCTTCCAACTATTAATATCTTGGCTAAAAATAAATAATGACTTACCAATTGAATGTTATACCAAATTTAGCACAGGAGATAAAACAAAAATAGATATTTCACGGAACTAATTATAAGTTACTCCCGGCGCCTCCACAATTGCCAAAGCGACGGAATATCAAATCAAGACATAACGAATGAATATTCCCTGATTAATCTATCAATAATACATCTATTAATGATTTTCCGCAGTGGACAAAATACATACAAACATACAAAGATACAAACCTACGTTGACTTTTATTTTGGAGGTGGCTGAGCTAAGGCTGTAAACAGAAAAGGACTTTATTCTTCATCGAATTTAGAGTATAGAAAGTTCGACAACTATGTGCCGTTTGACGTTACTTTTCAAGATATCGCTTCTTTTAGTTTCTTTTATCAACAACGAATGAGAACAATCACAATTGTGAAACTAGCATAGACATGAGCTTATAGACATGAGCAACAAAAATTGATTTTGAAAAAATAATTCACAACTTTCAATGAGTAAACTTTTAATTTTAAAATAAAATATTTATCGTGTTAAGGTGCCAAATTTTATACCGTTTCCATTGATGCTATTGCATGTTTAAATAATTAAAAAACTCTTTACGTAATCAACAAATATATCACCAAAAATACATTTGGTGAAGGCGCCGGGAAACAAATGTGCTTCTCAATTATAAACTTTGTGCAAGAATAAAACGCATTTTACATGCTTAGATTTTTCAAGCCTTTTAGTATGTCAAAAAGATACCATCAATGAACAAAAAATTAAACCCCGTCTTGGTGGGAATTTATGGGTATAATTATCTATTTTATCTGTAAAACTTTTTATTATTTTAATTTTAACTGAAAGTTATTAATAGCTTTCGTGCTTAAGACATCCTCCTGATTACCTTCCATCCCTCGTAATCTTCCTTCATCGTACACATGTTTTTGTAAATTACGTGAAATCAATTTCCGTCAAAGTGATTGCAGAACATGCACGATAAACCTTCGCTGTGTTCCAGTTATCGCACCTTCCCCAGCACTTTGCACCCTGCATGTCGCGCTCGCCAAATTAAATCTTACAAAGCCCGCCTCAACGCCAACATTGTTGGTGTGCACCCTGTGCTAATAACAATATGAATACATCTAATCGATGCGAATTTGAGCGCGCGAGCAAATACAATGGGTGTGCGTGTGGGTGTTTGTAATAATGGGGCGAAATGGGTTCAGGCGAAAGGCGAAACATAGACGCGTTATCACAGCCGGCACTGCCGGCCAGATTTATGCGTAAATATTAATTAACAGGCGTATTATTGTTTCGTAAATCCTCAACATGGATGTGTTCATCAGTATGAATCAAAGCCAATAAAATGTTGTGTAAAGTTTCAGTTTGGGACTTTCAAGAAGAAGCCATTGCATAATTAACCCGCAAGATGCAAGTAAAAACATAAATTATTTGCCTTATTTTACGACCGGCGGCAAGTTATTAACTTCTTGGCAAGATGGCAAGCCACTTTAAGCTTAAAAATACTTCATTAAAGGATGAAACGCCGAACATTGAAGCCGCAAGAAGTTTGAATGTTATCTTCGAGGAGGTTACTTCTTACCCCGTTGAGCTGCTACTCAAACTGACATCAAGCGCATCAGAGAAGTTTCAGAAGATAAAAACCTAGAGTCCTAGAACCTAGAGCAATCATCTTTATAGTCGTGTACTTCTTACATGCTCTAATCAACAGTAATTCTTTCTGTCAGTGATTCAGTGACAGCATCTTAGATGCCGTCTGATGTACCACTTTGGCACATAGCTCACCCGACCGCCCGACGAAATTGTAACTGAATCATTTATGAATATAAAACGTGCAAAGTGCCCCGATAGTCGCTCAATGGCGTGCGTTGCTCTCGTCGCGTGGGTTGCGCGAACTTCCAGGCGCAGCACGCTCCGCATAGGCAACCACAGCGCTAAGGAATGCCGTCCCTCCCATCCCTGTGTAGCGAACCTGAAGTCCTCTGACGTGCCTTAAATATTTCACCCTTCGTGCAAGGGGTCGAAAAGCCTCAAGATGTTTAATTTTGCACGCGCGGAATTTTTCTCTCCAAAATGACGGAATCACTTAACACTTCAAAAAAGAAATCCAAAAGGAACGATTATATTTTCCAAAATTCGTGGTATAGGGGCAGA
Organism: Geostiba sp. GC000077; assembly: GCA_030264215.1. Classification (NCBI taxonomy): domain Eukaryota; kingdom Metazoa; phylum Arthropoda; class Insecta; order Coleoptera; family Staphylinidae; genus Geostiba; species Geostiba sp. GC000077. The sequence goes on along the minus strand of JARJDQ010018790.1, from coordinate 5,699 downwards.
ATTTTTCAAATGATGCGGAATCACTCAACACACTTCAAAAAAGTCCAATATTTTCGTAAATACGTTTGGAGGCAAAATTTGGGGTAAAACTGTAAAATGAGAGAATCTGACCTGGCGTGCGGAAGATGAGCAAGTCCGGTACATGCGCTCCGTAATTGCACTACGTGTGAATTGTCAATAAAACATGCCCTTTCGTTTCGCCCTTAATGCTCGGTCAAATTGAGACTTGGCACGGGCGCACGTCATCTTTTGATGGTGTGCGCTTTTCCGATGCTTCAGAGCGTCGCCAAACTGCTGACGCTGACGAGCCGTAACGTGCAATCACGAGCACTCTTAAAACATAAATTCAATCAATAGCAGCGGGCCCAGCGGCCACTTCATCATCGCATTGGCCCGGCGCCTCCACCACCGTAGCATAGAAGTATTAAGCCGAGGATGTGAAGTGCGAATCCTCGCATCTGCATACGACATCGGAGAATGGGGGGGTAATTTATGATGCGATAAGATTATCATGGGAGGCAAGAGATGGTAATAAAGGGCACAGTCTTGAATTTTTGTTCAGGACATCAGCATGGTGCTGGGGATTTCTCTACATTGATGAGAAGTGCTGAAAGGAATGCAAGCGCAATATGTGCGTGATGCCTGCGTGCCAACGTGCCAAGCGAGGCGTGGTTGCTCTCTGTTGCTTAGCAGCCGGCTGGCTGGCAGACGACGCGCGTCGCTGACGTTGGCGGCGGCGGCGGCAACGGCCACGACGGCCACCAAGGCGGCAGTCCCACCAAAGCGCTCCGAAGCGAAGCGCACGCCGTCGCGTCGCGCCATATCCCATCATCCACGGATCACGTGGACCTGAGCCGACCTAGACATACAGTAGTGGACCAATTTACTACCAAACACACACGCACACCGAATGCTAGCGGCGTTGCCACTGTTGCCGTGCAACGCAAACAAGTGGCACATAAATACATATCATTCAAGTAAGTTCGATGTTGCAACCTCGGAAGCTTCACGATTCATTCAATATCTCAGCGTATGTTGTTGAATCTTTGAATCTTGGAATCTCCTTCAGGTCTAACAGGTGGCTCATATTGTATCATCAAATACTGCGTCAGAGTAAGGAGTATTTTTTAAATAGAAATGTGAAAAATACGTCACTGTCCTGGGTGTTCTCGGCAAGTTGCTCGTGTTGCGATGTATAGTTGCGTAGTGTGTTAATTTAATTAAGGATGTAAATCAAGCTTTGTGCTCCGCGTTCCCGTTCACGTACACGTCGCATCGACTGCGTTCGCCCATAAACAACGTTTTGTTGCGCGCTCGCACGCTGGCACGTCTTCCTCCTTCTCGTCCTTTCCTGCTCCTTCCCCCGTCCGTTGCGTTTGTTACACTTCGTGTACACTGCGCATACATCCAGCGATGCAAAAATACACAACTTGAACGTCGCTTTGGAGCCTGAACGGGTTACGGCTGGAATGCAATAATTCAAAAACTCCGAGATGATGACTTAACAATGTAGAGCTCATTGTAGACTCTAGGCCCCTTGGGCCTAGACCTAGAGTATACAACGTGGAAATTGTGCAAAAGCAATATAAAGCCAAGATTTCAGTTTTGCGTAGGCACATTGGGTGAATGCAAAAAAAAACAGATCTCAATCCACTTTTCTGTTTTCCCATTTAATCGAGTTATAAATATTGAAACATTGAAATACTTTATACGCGATACTCGATACGCATCTCATCTCTCCGCATTTCAATCGCATGCAAATTGAAATTGCGCGCCTGTGTGCGTGCTACATTCCTAACTTTATGCTCCAAAAGCTCCGCAAAAGAATTCCCCGAATGCGCATTTGCGATCAAACACAGGCACAAGTATAACGTACATATCTTTCAGGCGCTTTTGGAAATTATCTGCAACATCTTCGGAAGGGATGAACAATTCTAAAGGAACACGTGCTTCTTTCTCCTCGTTTCTTCTTTGTCACGGTGCGCTGGTGGAGGCGCATACGTTTTGTATGCACCAAAGCTCCCCGGTAGTTACTAAGGCGAGCAAGAAGCAGCTGGAGAAGAAATATTTGAAACTGATAAATACACTGTGCCACTGCGCCGCGTCGCACCGGGAAATCTATTAATCATCCGCGTGTGTTGGGTTGCAGCACAATATTCCTCTCCTCCTCTCTCATCGTCCTCATTCTTATTTTGCTATTTGGAGGTTATTCGTCACTCTTCATGTGCTTTCGTGTTTGCTGCTGTTTTTATTTATTTAGCTCACGTGCCAACCGCTGCGATTCGAAGATAATGTTGCTGCGCAAAAAGAATTTTAAAAATACGACGATATAAAACACAACAACGCGCGACAGACACGAAGCAAGCAACGAAACGAAAAGAAAATTAAGAAATTAGTCAATTGGCGTATTTTTGTTTTATTAGTTGTTGCGAGTTGTCTTGTGTTGGGGAGTTCTTCTTTTTTCTGCTCCAACTGGAGACGAGACATAAAAGTACGAACGTGACAACAATCACAAGGTCCCTGAGGATTCGGCACGTTCCATCAGTAATTTAGAGTTTATGTATTCTGTTTTTCGGTCGTCGTAGTACATATTATCAAACACAATTTGAACTTGGTACTTTTACTTGACGTTTTGCTTAGGAATAAATTTCAAGATGGAATACCAAATTATCTTGTGCTCTCAAGAATTTTCAGAAGGCTTCCTTTGTCGTCCTTTCCAATAAAGGGTTCCAAATAACTTGAACCTTTGATGAGAAAACAGGAAAAAAGCAAAATATCTTTAGAATGACTGTTCCTATAGGCTTTGAAATCTATGTTCCTCTGAAGACGAACTGATTAAATTTAGAGTGTAATTGACTTGTTCAGTGACATCTTAAAATCGAATAAATTTGTGATGCAGTCAAAGAAAATGCGTTTACCTAAAACTTATGTTATAAAAGTTCTAATTATTTCAACTATTCAATTTTGTGACTAGAGTTTGTAGGATGACTCATTGCTTGTCAGATAAGCTGTAGGCAACCGCATATACAGATTATGTTAGATGGGTTGCATAGGTCTAGCTGAGTGAATGCTTCATTCTGATTGGTTGTTTCAACATTTCTAGTGACGCTGCCTTCAATCAGATGTTGACGCGAATGACGACATAGAGACAACATCTTTATCTCTATTTCCATGGTTACCAATATTAAATGGATAGGTAACCATGGAAATGTTTGTTTAATGTTTGACAGAGCAGTTTTTGGTGAAAACTAAACTCCCCATAGCGAGTTCTAGTGTGACTCATCGGGTAAATTTTCAAACTTTAATAATTTATTTCACCACTTAGGAAGCTTCAAAAAAATCTTGGAAAAATAGCCTAAGTGTAACTTTTCACGCAGAACGACATATATATTTTTTCGGAAACCAGTCTAATATGACTCTGGGGTTTAATTTTTTTTTTCTATTTAGCTCAACCAAAACCTGTTCGGGAGGAAAAAAATATATAATCCTGCAAGTAGCAAAAATCGTTTTTACTGTAGGCTGCTGTAGGTACCGTAAGTTATGCAACCCAATGTATACTGTTGACTTATGGGTAGGTAATTGCGCCTATCAGTTAGACAGCCAAGTGTGCGTTGTGCAAAAGTTCCGCTGATGATGATTAATGATCGCTGATGTACTTTGATGAGGGTAACACGATGCACGGTGCTTGCTGCCTGTTTATATCATGTTTATTAACCGGAATAGCAATGTATAATTAGTATTTACTAGCGCACTCACGTCGCGGCGGCAATCGAGGGGGCTGGTGACGCAGGGGTGTGTGAGTGCGCATGCCGCATGCAATAATGTGATGCACTACCGAAGAGTGTTTGCTCATTGCTCACTAATGCCATCAACATTTTTCTGCATTGCAGCAATATGCACATTCCCGCACTGGGGCACTGGAATGTGGGTGATATTCCCGGATATAACTTTAAGTAATGCCCTAATGCCCTATGTTTGAGCAAGTGTTTGCGCTGAAGAGATACAATCAGCAAATGCACAACCCACCCAAGGATATAAAATAAAATAAGTAGTTTTATTGTATATTTGCGTGTCATCAAAGTTCAAAGTGAGTTCTCCGCATTGTGGCAATATTGATTGCGGTGAACAAAGTCGAGTTAATTAATTCAAAGCTCTTCGCAAGTAAACGACATTCCTTCCTTCCGCCGCCTAATGAATCGCATAATTATTTATGCCCCCGCGGCGTTCCATGATTCAACAATTTTCTCTGCCCTTCCTTTCGTTTTTATTTGCGAACGGTTTTTTATTCATGATAGAGGAAATTTCCCAAAAGTTGCGCCGTAGTTTGCTGGTCGTCTATTTTGTGGCAGATCTGACATGTCGTGATACAAAGGGCTAGGACGCATATTTACATAATACATTCGTGCGTCTCGTTTAGTCGAGTTGTGCCCGCCCGCTCCGAATTTCGTTCGATGAGCTTTGTGCGCGGAAATGCGTCACGGCGCGTCGTGAAAGTTGCACAATGCCGCGGATTAATGAAGGACTACCGGCTCGCCCAGCCAGTCGCCGCCAGCCGCCGCCAGCCGCCGCCGTGCGACTACTTCCGACGTCTTCTGCACGGCGGTTTTCCTCCGAAGCTCCGCGCTGCGTATTTATGGCTGTTTTCGCTACGTTTTGTTTATTCCGACGCTTTTGCTTTTTATTCACTATAAGGACTGAGGAAATTCATAACTCATTTTTCTTCCTTCATCCCCATCACATTCCACTTGCTACTTGGGCTGTAAATTAAACAAATCAAATGAAAATTATGTATGCACTCCGCAGTAAGTGGTGACTAAATACTCAAGTCTGAAGATTCAAGGCGCAAGACTAAATAGGCAAGGCAAAGCGACGAAGAATTCAAATCCTAATGAGATTTTCTATTAAATAAGTAATTGTGAGCGCCACACGCCCCGCGCCCATGCCACTGAGCCTGAACAGCGGCGATGTAATGCTGCGTTTAATTATAAAATGTTAATTAAAATTACATCGTTTTGTGCGGTGTGTCGTCGGCAGTCCGCGTCTACCGCAAAACGTAAACTTTACCCCTCCGAGCATAAATCACACTAAAATGCCGAGCTTCGCATAGTTGCATGTAGTTACACATGCGTAAAACATAAGTCACATTTTAGAGAATTCCGCTTGTATAAAACATGTTATAAAACAAAACTATGCTAATTTTAAATTTTGTGCAGCAAAAAAACATTAAATTGTTTATTGCCTCAACAGCTTCAAAAATTAAATCAATTTAATTTGACGAAAGCATTGAAAATACTCTATTAATCGAAGAGACTTTATTATGAATTCCCAACATATTTTCTTCTTGTGATATCTTGCTGATTAACACTATATCCGGTTCGAGGGACCAAATTTTTCGTCTGATATTTTTGTCAGTTCACTCATGTGGATAGACTCTCTTAACCCACTTAGAAAGGTCCAACCTGTATCTTTAAATTCCATACATGTGGAAGATATCGGAGGGTATATTTAATCAATCATAATGCACCTTTAGAAATGGACGTGTTTGTTAACTTATGGGTAGCTTCTACCTCCGATTGCAAATTCTGCTTGCTCGCACATCACACAAGTACAATCGATAAAGAGAATAGTTCCAGCCTGCCTCCCCATGCGCGATGTCCAACACGACATTCGTATGCTTTGCGCTCAGCTTTACGCTTTGA
>JARJDQ010018787.1:0-10483 GCA_030264215.1 Geostiba sp. GC000077 | reverse complement strand
TTGCGGAGATTTCAATTTTGAACAACTTTTGTCTAAATGGTTTTTTGAAATTATTAGTATTTCTACCCAAAATCGAAGAATCCCGTTTATCCGGGACACCCTGTATATGAAGAACACGGAATTATTCATTATTCAAGAGGCATACTGAAGTAAATCACGGCCAAAAATCTATTACTAACGCCCGGTTTATTACTAGTATTTTAAAAGTTAACCTGTAGTTACATTACCTATTGATTGACTCTTTTAGCTGTGAACATGATATTGATGAATGTGCAAGTGGCCCATGTCACAATGGCGGTAGCTGTATTGACCTTCTAGGGATGTTTCGATGCGAATGCCCTGAAGATTACGTCGGCAGACAGTGCGAAGCACTGCGACTGATTACATGTGATAACCAACCATGCAAAGATGGCTCAACATGTCGCAATGGCAAAAGTAAGTATTTGAAAGTTTTTTTCTTTAAACGATTTTACTGATTGTGTTTTTCATTCGATCGTTGCAGATGAGATGACACACAATAACTTCACATGTCTGTGCGCTGAAGGAATGGTGGGCACGCTGTGCGACACGCCGTATTGTTTAGTGAAGTCCCATGGATGTGAAAACGATGGTATGTGCAACACCACGCGACGAGTGCCCTTCTGCCAGTGTCGCGTTGGCTTCGAAGGCCGGCACTGCGAGATCGACATCGACGATTGCATGGATGACCCGTGCCAAAATGGCGGCAAATGCATCGATGGCGTTGGCAAGTATGCATGCAACTGTACAAGCACTGGATACGAGGGCACCAACTGTGAGATCGACGTGGACGAGTGCACGGAAGTGAATAACATCTGCGGTGATTTGGGCAAGTGTGTCAACCTGCCCGGCAGCTATCGCTGCGAGTGCATGAATCGCCGCTGCGGCCACCAGTGTAAACTGGACGATCCCTGCGTGCCGAATCCTTGCGAGCATGGCATATGCAACAGTCAGTGCGCCTATGAAGCGCGGTACGAGTGTCGGTGCGAGGATGGCTGGGCCGGTACCTACTGCAATCGGACCAGTGTAAGTACCATGACCGTCGAGGTTATACTGAGCTGAGAGGGCTGAGAATTGAGCCACAACCCAGTAAACAAAATGATGTATCAGAAATGTACCAGCTATATATCAAAATTGTACCAAACTTGTACCAACGCCGTTTTTTTTCCTTAAATGGTACATATCAGATATATAACAACGTAATATATCTGGAACGTAAATATGAAACATATCTGGTATAAAGCAATGTTACAAGTACTTATATATTTTTGAGCATATACATGATATGTTGACATTTAAGAGTGCGGCGTTATATCAGTTACATAACATGGTTATAATATATGTATCTATCTGTGTTTACTGGGAAGTTGAGCGTTTTGTTGCATTGCAGGTTGAAGCGGCGTCAACCGGCAGCTTTGACATCCTCTACGTCATCATTCCCGTGGTGGTCGTCGTGCTGATGGCCATCGTGGCGGTGACCATCATTCTGGTGAATGTGGCGCGCAGCAAGCGCGCGACACGCGGCACTTACAGCCCCAGCGCTCAGGAGTTCTGCAATCCGCGGGTGGAATTGGATCACGTGCTCAAACCGCCGCCCGAGGAGCGACTCATTTAAACTTTACGTCTGAATCTTGATTATCTTGAATCTTTTGAATCAAATACGAACAAAATGTGATGCTAAACACGCGGAGCTTGTACATAGACAATATTTTAACGTAAACCCGGAAAAGCAATTGGTAATCAATTCTAGAACCAAATTAATACAAACAGAATTGCATAATTTATCTATCATACCACGAGGACTCAACTTAATGGATACTTAAACTAGCAAATTAGGTTATTATGGAAGAATCTATACTTCTATAGATAGATTATTAATAAGGCGATGAGGCGATGACAAGGATATTTATTTTTTTATGCTGCAGGTATGTTTTAGTAATTAACTAAGATGTTTTATTCTCTGATGGCCGAGACTGCAGTTATGTGCGTTCATGACAGGACCAAAGTTTGTAAATAGCGTTTTAAGATTAGAACGTCTCGCCACGTGTACAATGTGAGAACAAACACATACACATTCCAGTTAAAGTGTTTTTATAGGAATTTACTCGCGATTTTGCTCGCTAATTGAAGAATTTGAAATGTGTGGTAATAATGTGGTCGTAAAAGTACTTGTGTGCCTTATGTACTTAGCAATTTGATATGAATCTTGACTTTTCTGGAGAGTTGTTCTCAAAAATTAAGTATTTTTATGATTTAATTTAACAAATAATTATATGCAATTGTTGATAATATATACCTACTTAATTTATATTGATAATAAACTTAAGTGATAATGAAGCCAGAATTAAAAAAAAAACGCAACTTTTCTGCGAATATTCGTTAACTGCCAATCGGGCTTTACAATGAATTTGGTGTATGTTTGGTTGCCTACAGTATGATGACGGTTGAATTAACCTTACTTTTTAAATCATGTGTATCATGTCTTCTTGAAAAATTTCTAATCTCTCTAATTTATTTTAATTGCAAATCTATCATGTACAATCTATAAATCTATATAATTACGCGATGAATCAATCTATAGGTGATTCGTTTGATAACATATCGTTTACTGCCAGTGGTCAATTATTTAGTAAAAATAAGGATGAATTATCACCTTGCAACAAACAACTTGGTGGTACTGATGGTGTTGAATCCGAATCTCTTAAAATATCGTTTGATGACAGTGCTTTCTTCAATGTATCATTTGCTACCTGTCCATCACAAAATGTAAGTTGAACAATAACCCTTGACTTGGATATGCGAGATAACTTATTTTGTGATTTGTTCTAGGAGAAAGAAAAAGAAAATGTACCAATAACTGCTGAAGGAGTAAATACAGTGAGTGATTTTTCAGTTCATTCATACTTGTGCTGATGTTAAAATCATTTTGCAGCATAGTAAATCAGGGATTATTATTAAGAAGCCAAAAACAGTTGTAATTCCTTTAAAAGCCAAGTTATCAAATGCAAGCATCGTAGAAATTTACAATCAAAAAAATTTGCTTGCAAGTGGCAAATCTTCCAATTCTTGTGTCACACCAAAAAATATAAAACGTTCTACACTTCCATCTATAGATTCCTCTGCAAAAAAAACAAATTCTGCTTCAACACCCAATGCCTCCCTTAAAAAAGTAGCATCAAACCAAAGTTATCAATTCTCACAGTCAGAAGAGCACAAATTATCAATGTTAGGTCTTCCGGCGGAAATATTACAAAAGTATGAGTGCCGCAATGTAACGCGGATATTTCCTTGGCAGTTAGAGTGTCTGTCCTGTGATGGTGTCCTGGACAATGGCAAAAACTTAGTTTACTCAGCACCTACATCCGCAGGCAAGACTTTGGTCGCGGAGATACTCGCGGTGAAAACCGTCCTCGAACGCAATAAAAAAGTTATCTTCATCCTGCCGTTTGTGTCAGTCGTGCGGGAGAAAATGTTTTACTTCCAAGATATTTTTGGTTCGAGCGGTATTCGCGTGGAAGGTTTCATGGGGGGTTACAATCCACCCGGAGGATTTAAAAACGTAAATGTTGCCATTTGTACCATCGAAAAGGCGAATAGTTTAGTCAATAGATTGCTGGAAGAGCGGAAACTGGCTGATATCGGGGCTGTGATCGTAGATGAGTTGCACTTGATCGGAGATCCAAGTCGTGGATATCTTCTGGAGCTTCTGCTCACGAAATTGAACTATATCTCGCGGCAGGATGATGAGGTGAAGATACAGGTTGTTGGGATGTCGGCAACTCTACCGAATTTACATTTATTGGGGCAATGGTTGAATGCTTCTCTGTACGTGACGACCTTTCGACCCATTCCACTCCATGAGCAGTGTCTAATTGCCGGGGAAGTGTTTAACTCCGCGTTTGCACTGACTCGACGGTTGGAGGCAGTACCCGAGTTGGAAACGGATACTGACAACGTCCTACAGTTGTGTTTGGAGACTCTGTTGCAATCGTGCAGTGTGTTGATTTTCTGCCCAACGAAGAATTGGTGCGAAAACCTAGCCGTGCAGATAGCGACTGCATTCTTCAAGATTGGCTCATCACAAACCTCCCTAGGAGGTGATCTAAGGAATCATTTATCTGTAGAGCCCATCAAAGAATGCCTAGAACAACTTAAAAGATCGCCTTCTGGCTTGGATGAAGTCCTACAGAAGACCGTCAGCTTTGGAGTGGCTTTTCATCATGCTGGATTGACCATGGATGAAAGGGACATCATCGAAGGCTCCTTCCGTACTGGAGGTCTGAAGGTGCTCGTCGCTACATCCACGTTGTCGTCAGGGGTTAACTTACCGGCTCGAAGAGTGATTATAAGAACGCCAACGTTTTTCGGAAAACCGATCGATATTTTAGCTTACAAACAAATGGTTGGCAGGGCTGGAAGAATGGGCAAAGACACAGCAGGGGAGTCCATACTGATCTGCCAGAAGAAGGACCTTGCTGTGGCGCGGGAACTAATTAAAGGCAACCTGGAGCCAATCACCAGTTGTTTGGAGAGTTCCGGACGTCTCATGAGGGCTCTGCTTGAAATTATTGCATCGGGAGTTGCTTCCACTCCAGATGAAATCGATTCTTTTGGAAGGTGCACGCTTTTATACCACGAGGGTACTTCGATTGGAAATCCCATCACGGAGTCATTAGATTTCCTAATGAAGTATCAATTTGTGCGGTTGCAAGTCGATGCAGAAACAAGTCACTATGTAGCCACATCCTTGGCTAAAGCCTGTCTAAATTCTTCCATGCCTCCTGAAGAGGGCCTCGCACTATTTGCGGAGCTGGAGAAGGCTCGGCAGTGTTTCGTTCTGGAGACGGAGCTGCACCTCATTTACCTCGTGACGCCGTACAGTGCGCAGATAAGCACGATCGATTGGATGCAGTTCTTGGAAATGTGGGAGAAGCTTCCAGCAAGCATGAAACGCGTAGGGGAACTGGTGGGAATCAAAGTGTCTTTTATCATCAACTGCACCAGAGGGAAGACGCCGAATAATTCGAAGCTTGCAGTTCATCGTAGATTCTACACTGCTCTAGCTTTACAGGACCTTGTCAACGAGGTTCCTTTAAATGACGTTGCGCAGAAGTACAGTTGCAATCGTGGTGCCCTTCAGGGTCTTCAACAGAGCGCTGCAGCATTTGCTGGAAGAGTTACAACATTCAGCAAGCAGTTGGGTTGGAGTAGTGTGGAACTTTTAATTGGACAGTTCCAAGATCGTCTTCAGTTTGGAGTTGGACGAGAGTTACTGGACTTGATGAGGTTGCCCATTCTTAATGGTCAGAGGGCCAGAGTACTCTTTGATGCGGGTGTTGAAGGCATTGTTGATTTGGCTGGTAGCAACGTTCTAGACTTGGAGAATATTCTACACAAGGCGAAGCCATTCGAGAGTAAGGAGCGAGAGGGTGAGAGCAAACACGAGGCAGAGAAGAGGAACAACCTGAGGACGATTTTTATTACTGGTAAGAGAGGCCTTACGGAGCTGGAGGCTGCGAAGTTGATGATTGCAGATGCGAGGAAGTACCTGCAGTATGAAATCGGGCTGAGTGATGCAAAATGGTCGCAGGTTGATCAAACTGAAGCAGATATAGAAAAAATATCCTCAACCCAATCAAACACTGAATCATTGAATGAGACCTTGAATACTACCTCAAGGAATATTGTCAATGTATCTGTTGATGATCACGGTAATCAATCATTAGACCCTTTTGAAATATCATCGTCTCCAAAGGCAGTTCAAATTACAACAATGGAGGAGAGTCAACATGAATCCTCGATTAAAGAAGATTTTGATTTGACTTCTTCAAGATTAAGTTCTTCCTCATCAACGAACTCGCCCAGCACGAAAGCAATAGCATCAAGTTTTAACCTGCAAAGTCAACAAAAAACCGACTTATCCTCTGATAGTCTTTTCAATGACTCCTTCAATGCCAAATTAGTTTTGTTGAAGAGTATTACCTGTACTGACGATCAAGAAGAACAGCTTCCAGATTCAGTTTCTGTAATAAGTGATACTTTGTTGACGAAAGCTTTCATGGAGAGTTTTAATGAATCATTGAACTTGGAAACCAATGAAAATCTGGTAGAAAGTAGAAACATTCCAGAGTTGAATGAAAATAACGACGATAAGAAGGGAAGAAAAAGATTTTCCGATGATATTTACTCATCTGGACCCTCCTCTCCGTCAGATGTTTCCATCACTGAAGATGAGCAATTTATTTCCCCTTCTCAGAAAATCAGCAGAATGTCTTGCAAATTAAGAAATGAAGATTTCCTAGAGAATATTGTTAATGATGATGATGATGATGATGATAAAGATTTACAATTAGAAATGATCAATGTTTGTGCAACTGATTTACTTTTTACAACATTTTTGGACGAGTTGGTGAAGCACGAGACGATTGCCTTCTCTTTGGGCTGTGAAAAATATGAAGAAGAGAAGCAGGTGATTGGTATTAGGAAATCCATAAAACCGAAAGCCAGATTTACTTACAAAACAGTTAGGGCTCATGGTTTCTCGATGTATTGGCCAAGAGAACCTGAAACTAATACAACATATTACGTTGAGTTGGAAAAACTTTTGGAGATGGAGAAAGGAGAAGATTCGTTGAAAATTCTTGAAAAAGGGATTTTGAAGAAGACCTTGCGAATCTTCAATGCTAAAGAACAGATAAAACTTTTAAGCTTTTGTCTTGGATGGAAGATTGATGATGTGAAGGTTGAAGATCCTAGGATTGCTGATTGGTTGCTTGATCCAGAATCTATAGAAAAAACTTTGGCAGAGATGGTAGGGTTCAATAACTAGTAGTTTAGGTTTAGTAGAGTTTAAATGTTAATCCTTAAGAGTTTACGTTTAAGGTTAAGTCTTACTCACCTGCGCATGAGGAGTTTTTAACTTTGACGGAACAAAAGGGAGCAAAGGAGGTTGGACCCAAACTTCGTGCATCTCAATGTGCATTCATAAACTGGTCACTTGTTGAAAATGCTGTTCAACGTCTCCGAGGAGAAGATCCTCAATTTATACCATGCTTCGGTATTTGTTCTAAAACGAGATTTAGTGTAAAAAATTAATTAAACTGATTTACAGAAAATGAAATGCGAATAATCACGATCCTTACAAAAATGGAGCTGCATGGAATGCCCGTTAACGTGAAAACGTTACAATCCTTTGCGAATTCTCTAAAAAATCATCTTCAGGCCCTCGAAAATGAAGCATTTAATATCGCTGGGCGAAGATTTTCTTTTACATCTTCCGCAGCTGTGAGCAAGGTGTTAAACATGCGCGGTAAAGGGCAGCGCAAAATATCAACTTCTAAAGCTGCCCTTGTCCAGTACGACCATCCTTTGGCGGATATCATTATACAATGGCGAAAGATCAACACGACGTTAACAAATATGGTGTATCCTTTACTGAGGAACATTGAGGATGCTCGTATTCATGGAACCTGCATCACTCATAACTCCACTGGGAGAGTGTCAATGCACGACCCGAATCTGCAGAATGTCCCGAGGAACTTTCAATTTGTTGATCCAATAACAACCAGGACACATGACATATGCATTCGGGGAGCGTTTAGTGTTGATTCCACAGCTACAGGAAAGACTACTCTTGTCGCGGCTGATTATTGCCAGTTGGAGTTGCGATTACTCGCTCACTTGTCCAATGATCCAAGTCTTTGTAAAATCATGCGTTCGAATTGCGATATATTTAAGGCTATAGCAGCCACATGGATGAAAATCAAAGAGGAGGACGTTGATGGCACCTTGCGGCAGCAAACGAAGCAAATTTGTTACGGGATTATCTATGGGATTGGCAAAAGAACTCTGGCGGAACAAATGAGCATCACTGAGGAGGAGGCGATAGATTTTACAGAGACTTTCCATCAGAAGTATCCGGGGATTCGGAAGTTTGTGAAGAGTACGGTTGACAAGTGTGTATCCCAAGGGTTTGTCGAGACTTTGCTCGGTCGCAGGAGGTATCTTCCAATGATCAACTCGACTAATCAAGTTGAGAAAAGTAAGTCAACAGATTTTTACTTTGTTTTTGTGGGTGGGTTAATATCTGACCTTAAATAGGTAAAGCTGAGCGTCAAGCTGTGAACACCACGGTGCAAGGATCCGCCGCTGATATTGCTAAGCAAGCTATGATTCTCGTGGATAGAAAGCTTGCGGAAAAGTTCCGTCACTCCCGGAACGTGCCGAAACTAATTCTTCAGCTGCACGATGAACTTTTGTATGAGGTCCCCTTGAAGTACGAGGATATTTTTGCTAGGATTCTGAGGAAATGTATGCAGGAGAGTGTTAAGCTTAATGTACCACTGCCGGTTAAGGTGCAGAGTGGGAAGTCATGGGGTACACTTACTTTAAAACAATAAAGACGTTACATGATTATTATTTTGCTTTTATTGATCAAACTTTGAGTGAAATGAAAGATGTGGGCAATATGTATATTTAGGGGTGAAAGTGATTACCATGACAGTCTGGTCCGTTTCCAAGATGGATTGTTCCTGAACCACCGTGACCGTGACCGTGACCGTGACCATGGGATGTTTCGAAGGTCTCGAATGACCCTCCTAATGACCCTCCGAAAGATCCTCCTGATGATCCTCCGAAAGACCCTCCGGAGCTTTCAAAGTGCGTTCCACCAAAGTCTCCGAATCCACCTGTTCCCAGAAAGTCACTGGAGCCGCCGAAAGTGCCTTCTCCGAATGTGCTACCGAACGAACCTCCTGACGATCCTCCACTTCCAATGATACCTCCATGTGAACCACCGAAGGTGACGCCGTGCGAAGAACCGGTTGACCCTCCACCGAGATGAATACCACCTCCATGTCCATGTCCAGTATGATGAATATCAATGTGGTCTACATGAGAGCCACCTCCTGTATTGACTGGTACTGGCACCTGCACGTAGACTGGCACTTTCACAGGAACAGCTACAGGCTTCTCCACCGGCACAGGGTAGGGTTTGTGCACTGGTACCTCAACCCTCACTGGATGCGGCACTTTGACGTAGACTGGCACTTCGACCGGTACCTTCTTGGTGACCGTCACTGGATATGGTTTGGGAATGTGCACTGGTACCTTGACTTCTACTGGATAGGGCACTCTCTTCTCAACGGTTACGGGGTAGGGTTGTGGCACCGGTACGCGAACCTCTTTTGTAACTGTAACTGGATACGGCTGAGGTACGGGGACTTCTACAGCTTTGGTGACGGTGTTTTCGGAGTGGGTGTGCGTGTGGGTGTGGCCATGACTATGACCCCCGAGGTTGACTCCTTGATGGCCGATGCTTCCATGATGATTGCCGGAGTTAAAACCAGAATCATGGTGGTCAAAACCACCACTTTCGAAGGAGGATGATGATCCACCGAAGCCGAGGTTGGCCCCAGAATCAAAACCACCACTTTCGAAAGAGGTTGATGATCCAGATCCACCGAAGCCGGAAATATCAGAAACGGAACCAGAGTCATAGCCGAAGTCACCTTCAATCGCACCTCCGAAGGATGCTCCACCTCCAATTATTGCAGCACCACTGCCCCTGCCGCCAAAACTCACAGTTTTTCCATAGTTTCCAGTGTTTCCACCATGACCATGACTTCCACTATGACCGAGGTCCAAGTGATAGAAGTGATCCGTAGGTCCATGGTGATGTCCTACTCCCATAAGTGCACCAAGTCCTTTGATGTAGCGTTTGTCCTTTTTAGTAGGTTCTTCACCGCAGACCAAGCTCACTACCAACAATGCCTAAAAAATAAAAAATAATAATAATTAAAACATTTAGAAACGTCAAACAGATGATAAAAACTTACAATGAAGATGCGCATCTTGCACTCGAAGAGACACAATCGGAATGATTCTTGTTGCAGTGATGCCATTGCTTTTATAGCTGCAGGCCTGCAGCAAACGGATCTAAACTTCGATCAGTGGCGTGCGAGCCCTAAAATATTAAAAGTAAACATTATACTACTAATATTTATCCAAATACTCACTCACTGATGAAGCTTAATATTTTCAGAAGGCATGCCTACTTTAAGTTTAAGAGCCCTCGATACCAGCTGATCAACTTGTTCGACGTGTTTCCTCTGCTGCCATTGGCCAAGAAGCAAGAAATTCCAACTTATTATTTTCATCCTACGCCTAAACAATATCACGGATTTATATTTTAGATTTTTTTATAATGGGGTTGATGCATGCATTTTTAAATCGAATAAAACTTATATGAATCGAAAATATATGTATTTTAATATATCATGGCGAAGAATCAAGTCTCAAAACAATTTTTCTTGGAAGATATTAACAATTCAAATTTAACACCTGGATTTAAAATCAAAAATATTTGTGAGTCATAGCCACGTCACAGCCTGCCGTAATGCTGCCGAATCGCCTACTTTCGAGCAGCTCCGCTCGACCCTGCGCGCAGGCGCGGCGAGCGGCGCTT
>JARJDQ010018774.1:0-11831 GCA_030264215.1 Geostiba sp. GC000077 | reverse complement strand
TTTTGGAAATCTTTTTAATGTTTTTTTTCTATATACCAATCTTATAACGCAGCTTTATACCTATTATCTTTCATATTTACGTAACAGATATTTTACGTTGTTATATACCTGATTTGTACCATTTAAGGAAAAAACCTGGCGTTGGTACAAGTTTGGGACAAGTTTGGTACAAGTTTGGTACAACTTTGATAAATAGCTGGTACATATCTGATATATCATTTTGTTTAGTGGGAACCAACTGTAAATCCGGCTTTCTTTAGATCCTTTTTATTCCTTGGTGTTGTATCTTTGGCATTGACTCAAAAATCCGTTTTGTTTATTACATATCTTGATATCTCTTATCTGATATTTCAGAATGATGTTTTTCGAGTTGTTCATCTAAGGTCGATAAGTTTGTAATCTGTAATACTGTAATGCCTGCCAATGAACATACTGTATGCATATGAGTTTTCGGTTTACCGGCTTTACCGGTTTAACCTTAGATCCGAAAAGGTTTGTAGGGGAAATTTGAGCGTCCGGCAACACTGCAGTAATGTTTTGTTTAGATATGACGTGCCGATCTGCCAAACCACCGCACCACCGCATTCAGCATCTGACCATATTGCCTTCGCAACGAGCCTACAACTCAGGAACCGCTGCAAACACCACAATAAACAATTCGTTTCAGCGTAAATGGTGCCTTGTGATTGTTTAAATGTGCAACAAGTCGTACATCCAGCATCGTCGGCATGTGTCGCTGGACTATTCTCCGCGTGCTCCTCATAATCTGCGCGCTTGGAGCGGCTGATGAAATATCAATAAAAACTGCGCCGCCTGATGTAATCATTGCGATAATTGCGCCTGAGGTAAACAAAGCATAATAACATCGCTGTGCGTTGCAGGGCAAGCTGAACGTGGAGATCACCGACATCGCCAAGGAAACCGACGCCCGGCTGTTATTGTTCAGCACCTTGAATGGCAACCTGTATGCAGTCGATCAGGAGACAGGCAGCATAAAGTGGAAAATCAGGGACAGTAAGCCACCAAACGCATGCGCCATGTGCTGATATTGTAGGTCTGATTATTGTTATTATTTCCAGGGCCAATAATAACTGTTCCCAAGGAGGGTGTTGATGCACTGAACTCCATTTTTCTGCCAGATCCAAAAGATGGCTCACTATATATTATTACCAATACCAAGGAGCGCATCAAAAAGTTGGGATTTACGATTCCCGAGCTGGTCACAAGCTCACCCTGCCGGAGTTCGGATGGCATTCTCTACACAGGGAAGAAAAAGGATACATGGTTTATGATTGATCCCAAAACGGGCAATCGCCAGCAGATTTTAGGCTGGGACATCCTGCATGGTCCCACGTGTCCTGTTCAGACGCCGGACGCAATTTATATTGGCCGTACTGAGTACAGCTTGCGAATGGTGGATGCCAAACACGCGAATCGCAAGTGGAATGTGACGTTTTATGAGTATGCTGCGGTGCCGATGGGGAAGGACACTGCTGCTCAGTATGATCTGTTGCACTTTGCTAGTAGCAGCACCGGCGTACTTTTAACGCTTGATCGGCGGCGCGCTTCTGTTATGTGGGAGAAGAACTTCGACAGTCCCGTTGTTGGTGCGTATATTTTAGATCCGGATGGCTTGATTTCGCTGCCTTTCACGTCGTTATCGAATCAAACGCTCTTGAATTTCGCTAATAATCTACTGGATGAAGGACGCGGCAACATGAATGCCCACCAAATGAAACTTTAGTAAGTTCCTAGCATATGTTTATGTAGTCAAATTGCTGTATACTTACGGTTATGGGTTAAACAAAGAGATTTGACAAATCTGACGTTGATCTCTAATGTTTATTTAGTCAAACGACCGTGCAATAGTAAGTATACAGCAATTTGACTAGAGCCATTTTATTTATATGATTTAGATTTACCTTGCATTTGTTTTTGATATTTGACGGCACCTGGTGGCTAAAGAAGTAACTATAACCTACCGGTATGTCAAAACCGTGTCATTTATTGATGGAATGCATGCAAGATGGCTGTTTTTTTTAAAGTAATGCACGAAAAAGGAAAAACTCATTCAAAATTAAATGCATGACTAAAAGTAACAATTGCATATCTGCAACCTCATCCAATATTTGTTTGTTTTATGTTATTTGTTACTACCGCGCTGCGATCTAAGTTCTGAGCAATGAACTAAAACATTTTTGTGATTTAACAGTCCTACTTTGTACATTGGCGAACATCCCGAAGGGCTGTACGCATTGCCATCGTTCGTCGACCAGAACATGGTGACGATAACCAACGCCGAGGGACGTCCGCTGCTGCTAGAAGGCCCAGACGGCGAGCACCGGCCCTCGGGCATCATTATCGATTACCCATTGCCCGGGCAGGATTATCCGCTGCCGCACGATACAATCATGGACACAATGACATTCCAAAGCATACCGTCGCAGTCGAAGGCCTTTAGCATCATTTATTTGGGGCATTACGACCTGCCGAAGTTCTCCAGCGAGAAGTTCCTGCTGCCCGGGCAGCATATCAGCAGCAAGCTGCTGACGGACGAGAGCACATCGAATCTGCCCACCGCGCCGCGACCGCTGCAGGAGTCGCGCATCCCCTGGCTTCAAATGGGGCTCAGCTTCGTGACGACCATCCTGGTGACGGTGCTGGCGATGCAATTGTGCTCGAAGTACGGCGCCGGCAGCGTCGTCGAGAAGGTGTCCATCGAGACGCCCGACGGCTGCGTGCGCATCGGCAAGATCAGCTTCAACAAGACGCAGCTGCTGGGCAAAGGATGCGAGGGCACGTTCGTATACCGCGGCGAGTTCGAGGGGCGTCGCGTAGCCGTTAAACGCCTGCTGCCCGAATGTTTCGACTTCGCCGACCGCGAGGTGGCGTTGCTGCGCGAGAGCGACGCGCACCCCAACGTCGTGCGCTATTTCTGCACCGAGCAGGACCAGCAGTTCCGCTACATCGCACTGGAGCTCTGCCAGGCGACGCTCAACGAGTACATCGGGCAGGCGGTGAGCGTGCCGATCAGCAAGCTGGAGATTCTCGCGCAGGCCGCCGCCGGGCTGGCGCACCTGCACGCGCTGGACATCGTCCATCGGGACATCAAGCCGCAGAACGTGCTGCTCTCGGTGACCGGGCCCAATGGGCGCGTGCGCGCGATGATCTCCGACTTCGGGCTCAGCAAGAAGCTGCAGCTGGGCAAGGTGAGCTTCTCGAAGCGCTCGGGGCTCACCGGCACGGAGGGGTGGATCGCCCCGGAGATGCTGCGCGAAGGCGAGCGCATCACCTGCGCGGTGGACTTGTTTTCTCTCGGCTGTCTTGTTTACTACGTGCTGAGCGACGGCGGGCATCCATTTGGCGACACGCTGCACCGTCAGGCGAACATTCTGGACGGCAGCTGGTCCATGGAGGACTTTGTCGACGCCGGCGACAAGGTCCAGCTCTACAAACTGCTCGTGCAGAGCCTGATCAGCGCCAGGCCACGCGAACGCCCCGATTGCCGCGCTGTCTGCGGACATCCGATGTTCTGGAGCAATCAGACAGTCCTCGCGTTCTTTCAGGACGTCAGCGATCGCGTGGAGAAGTCTGACGGCGCCGATCCCGTCCTGCAGGCGCTCGAGCACCATGCGCAGTTTGTCGTGCGCGGCGATTGGAAGCGCCACATCGATCAGGAGGTGTCCGAGGACCTGCGCAAATACCGAAACTATCGCGGCAATTCACTTAGGGACCTTTTAAGAGCACTCAGAAATAAAGTAAGTACGCATCTTGCGGTGGGCGCCGTGCTGTGCTGCAAACTATAACCGTCACATTGCGTAGAAACATCACTATCATGAGCTGACTAAGGAATCGCAACTCATTCTCGGCGAGATTCCCGATAAGTTTACTACCTACTGGACTGCGCGCTTTCCTCTCCTGCTCGTCCACACGTGGGTGGCCATGCAGATGATCTGCGACGAGGATAATTTCAAGCAGTATTACTTCAACTTTAGGTTCCCCAGCGCGCTTATCGCGTATGAGATCGGCTCCGAGGACGCCGAGCGCTACAAATACGAGAATGTTGATGCCTGGAAGCCGTCGAAGACTGATCCAGCATCGAATGGTAAGGCAGTTTTCTGTTCCAATGATAAAATCGCAGCCCCGCCGTGGAATGTTTTGGAACTATAACCTCCCACACTTACGGTTATGGACGACATCTTTTGCGTGGTCGTTTGACCAAATAAACATTAGACAAACAAAGAGATGTGTCAAATCTGATGTTTATTTCTCTGTTTGTCTAATGTTTGTTTATAGTATAGCAATATTTGACTATAAATGGATTTTGATCGAGCCATGTTAACAAAAAAAAAACTAAGTTTGACCAAGAAAAATACAAAACAAGTCAAAGTTTTGCGGTTATGAAACTTATGATATACCGAGAGGTTATAGTTCCACTTCTGACCACCAGATGGCGCATTTCTTAGTTTGCTTGGTTGCTTCTTCTGTCTTCAATTGTTTCGATTGTCTGTTGTAGGTGATGCAACAGGATTGTATCGCCTCTCGCCACAACGGCGTGATTCAAATAGTACAAATCGCTACAATCCGAACCGCCGACGGGGGCAAGGACAAGGCTTTAGAAAAAGCGCCGGCAAGGCAAAGGACGCGGCTGTCGCAACAGCGCCAACGTGGGTGCTACCGAACGGCAGCTTAGACTCGTGACTGTCGTGCAGAAAAATCGCGTTTTTTTTTCAGTTTTCGGGACGATGCGACGTGGCCAAGGTAAGTTCAATCATTATTCCTAGACCCCTCTAGACTTAAGTATGAAATTACTCACTGTGATATGCTTGCTATTGCTAAAAACAAAATTATGTGCAATGGATTTGTGATTCATGCACAACAATTGCAATAATCATCGCAGATCGCAGCGATCATCGTGTGATTGATTCGGTTGGTAAAATGCTTTTAACTATTTATAATGTAATTACACAAACTTCTTAACCCTGCAGCGCAGTCTAAGAATCGAGCGCAAGTGATTTTATAACTTTTATACATTTAAGATGATACATTGATATATGACCGCGGTTTTAACGTGTATGTTAATTGTTGTGTTTGCGGTGGCGCCGGTGGCAAAACTTGCAGCAAAGTCAAAGAGTTTATTATTAAGTGAAATAAAGTTTTAACAAACGGAACCTGAGGAATGTTTACTTGAGCAATGAGGGGGTATCCTCGCGAGTCTTTACGTTCAAAATTACGTAAATTACGTTAAGACGTTAATAAAAATCTTAAAATTAATACATAGTTACGAGTTACTTTAGAAAACTAATGATTAGAGTCTGTTTACACGTTCTACACACTTTTTAATATGGAATTGAGTTTCTAGACAAGAAATTCGATCGTGTAAGCAGACCCTTACGACTAAAATTGTAAAATGAATTACGTTTGAAATGGATTGCTCTCGTCGGTGTCATCGTCGTCCTTGTGGCACAGCTGAGAATCGTTGGCATGGAAATGTATGTAACTGCAAAAAGAAGAAGAGAGTGTTGCAGTTGGCGCTTAGATGGATAGGGCTAGAGCTCTAAAGATGTAGGCATGCTAACGTCATGCCAGATGCCATCTTTGACTACCTTGATGATGGACGAGCCGTGCTCGAGAGATCAATGTTGGTCAAAAATGGTTCACGTTAGCATGATCTCCTTTAAAGAGCCTTAGATATGGAAGGGCTTACAATGCGATGAAGAAAACGGTCATCTGCGTGCAGATGGTAACGTAGAAGATTGCTTCGGGATTGGTGTGGATGGAGGCTTTGTAGACCTGATTGTAGATGATGCCAGAGAAGAGCGTGATGGCGTTGTCCGTCACTGAAAGCATGGAGAAGGCCTTACCGCGCTCGCTGGCCGGCACGAGCTTGGAGGTGATTGAACGCAGCACCGGAGCGACGATTGGCCCACATGCGGCGAACGCGCCACCTGAATCAACACGCAGCGTCAGCAAGATAACTTGTATTTGATCAATGTTTTGTATGCGATGTACGCCAACTATGGGGTAATTGAACTTACCGAAGTAAATCAGCCAGCTGACGTTTGCAAACGCATAGAACAATCGCGCAATGCTATGACACGCAGCGCCAATCATCATGATGAGCGTATCACGCCAGCAGAAGACCTTCGTCATCAGCGGCATCGCCAGCAGCAGGATGACATCCTGTACGGCGCTGAGAAAAGTGCGAAACAGGCTGTTCTGGTCGAACGTCCAATTATGCTCCAGTTGAAAGTACAGATAGCTCATGTTCTTCTCGTCGCGCTGAAACGAATAGAAACCCATCGCGACCAACATCAGCAGGAGGTAGGTCCGGCGGTCCATTGCGCGCTTCTTTCCCAGCGTGTGGAACGTCGTTACTACGTGCTTGTAGTCGAAGAAGTCGGTGAGGATGCAGTTGGCCTCGCGTAGCGGCCGCTGGGACTCTGACGTGCGCCACTTAAGGAAGAGCATCGAATAGACGATGCTCGCAGCTAGTAGCGATGCGTTGATGATGAACATGATCGTGAAGGAGCGCGCCGTCACGTCGCTGAAGAGGTACTTGCCCAGCGCGATGCCCGTGGGCATCGTGGCGAGGTAGCACACTTCCAGAATGGTAACGCGCAGCGTACGATTGGTTGGAGAGGAAACGTCGAAGAGGTACGTGAAGGCGGCGGCGAAGATCGCCACGTCGGCGCCGGTGAGCGTCGAGGGGAACGTCGCCGTGTAGATGATGTACTGCACCGGCCACGTCGGCTGCAGCGTGTTGACTACGACCATCGCCGAGTAGTAGAACTTGCCAACGAGACCCAGGAGCAGCGGGATCTTCCTGCCGCGCTTGTCCGACCATGCGCCGACGAAGAACGCGAGAATAATCGGTATAATATGACCGGCGATGTCGTTCCATTGGTGAAATTCCGACACCGTTACCTAAATTGTACATTGTAAAGTGTTTTAAGTCCAGCGCCGCAAAAATTATAAAATGTAATGTTTACCTGAACTTCCTTGTTGATATCCTTGTACTTCGGATTAGTTATATCGTCACAAATCTCCTTGGTATAGTTATGATTTACGCGGCACGCTTTATCAACGAATAAAGCCTGCTCCACCACCGATGTGGTCATAAATGCCATCATGTACAAAATCATCGTCGGTTCGACGGTGATCAGCGACAAAAACCTCTTCACGCGGGCGCATCTTCCCTGTAAATTCACCAGCTTTTACTTCTTCACGCACTTGTATCATTGTATCATTTGAAATCTCAATTCTGTTAGCCCCCTTCAGGCACTGACAAGAACTACATTTGAAGTTGGAATTCCGTTGAAATTTAAAGTTGTACATTTGTCGACTTACTTTTGTAGAACTCGTTACCCGATATTCGTCCAGATCTGCCATTGCCATTCTGCGTTACCACACACCAAGCCGCAAGAGTAGAGTTTCAAGATTAGTTTGTTAGGGACACGGATTAAGAATAAACAAATCTAAAGCTGCAATGAAACATGCGCAGAGACGCATTCACACTTCTGCAGCAGTGTAGTGGCAGCGTAATTATGTAATTCAAACGTTGATATATACTGCGAGCGCACTCGTCAAGCAAGCATGCACGCCATGACTAAAACTACCTTCAATTGTTACGATTCTTACTCCGGCAAACGGAAACCAACCCCATGGAGTGGCGGTGAATGGTCGCATGCGACCCCCCCACCAAAAAAAAACGTACCAACGTATTTTCAAACTGCTGCTTGTTGTAGGTTATGCGCGCGTGTAAGGTGCCGAAGAATCCTCACAACGTGGTGCTCGTGACTTTAAAATCGATTTTAGTCTGTGCCTCCGTGGGACCGTGGTTCTAAGCTCCCGGTGTGTCCGCTCGCCCCACTCGTCCCTGTCTATTTTCGAAAACGCTCGCGCCAAGCTCTCGTCGAAAATTCGAAATGCCGCGGGGCGCGCAAATAATTACGAAGTATTACGAGTATTACGACATTGACATCAATCAACCGTCATTCTTTTTTATTCGTTTGATTTATGAATGTCGAGTAGTTTTTTAGGCTGAGGGGCCCGGGCCTCCTTGTCTTGCGGACGAGTTTGTTTTGTGATGTAAATTCCAATGTGGTGGCTGTGGCAGTGTGGTGCGGTAATCTACAATCGTTGACCTCTGATCTGCTCAATCAGCCAGATGAGTCGTAAACTGAAAATCGACGCGTGTCGTTCTTCAAGCTCACGCGTTTCGAGTGTCTCCTAATTATAGTACATATGTAATTAATTATGTTGTTGCCTCAGCACTTTTTTCAATTGATATGAAGTTGGGAACGCATTGCAACCTTGCTGCGTGCGTATTTTGAGTATTTGCATTTTGTTTTAACAGTATCAGTTATCAGTGTACCGTCGTGATTACCATGCGTTTCTCCTTTTGCCAACTAAACATTATCGCATAGTTCAGCTGATATAGTCAACTAGGTTCTGGTTTGTTTCTAGGTTTTCTTTAATGTCGCTTTTAAATTATGAGCAAAGCATTTGGGATCGTTTTAAGTTGAAAATTAAAATGTTTTTGCGTTTTCCTTTTAGTGTACATTGGGTTGTATATACCATAGTTAGTTTTGATGCACGGGCGTGATGATTTTTTTTGCCCGAGCAGTTTAGCAGGCGACGGAGTGTCAAAATTAGCGAGAAAACAAAATCAGCACTCATTAAAAAGAGAACAATTGCGCACGAATAATCGTTCGTGAATTGTTTTGTTTTTAAACAGTGCGTGAAAAAAACGGGGCCCCATTTGATTTACATGCAATTTTGATTTTCCTGAGCAAACTAGAATTAGATCAACTTTGTGTTCACGCATTGTTTATGTGCATTTGTAGAAAAAAATTTGTTTTAACACTCCGTCGTGTGTTAAACCGCTCGGAAAAAATCATCATCACGCCCTTGCATCAAAAATAACTATTGTGTAGAAATGCACACAAACAATGCGTGAACACAAAGTTGATCAAATTCTACACCTTTTCCACATGATATTCAGAAAATTGATTTTCATATAATCCAGGTGATATTCAGAATGTAGCATTTGTTTGGTAAACAAAAAACTGCATGTAAAGCACATTGGGCTACGTTCTTTTGCGGTTAATAAATATGATTTGCATTAGATTTGCATTAATTAATTAGCTGTTTTAAAAAGAAACATTTCACGATTGTTAGTGTGCGCCATTGCTCTCTTTTTATTGCATTTATAGAAAAAGAACCTTTTTGAATATCACCGCGTTGTGTGAGCTATGTGCGCTGTGGTACAGGCGATGTAAGATAAACGCACGGTATATGCGTTATCACGGCTCAACCTTAACATATTTCGGTTAAAGTGGCACATGTGTACAATTACAATACAATGTTAACCGTCGGTTCTCAAGTGGGAATAGATTTCGGGGCTTACATAGATACAAAGTTACAATTGAATAGATTTTTTTTAATCGTTTAATCATCAATCAATGTTTGTTTTGTTCATGTAGCGTATGTTCTCATTAATAGCGCTCGCAATCAACAAATGTCGCCAAATTTAGCCAAATTTTTCAATACGCGTTGGAAGATATGTACTTCCCCACGTTTTTCGGATATTCCGAATACTGGGAAGAAATCTTAAAGATTTGTTATTTTGCGTTGGTGTCCAAATTGAATTAAACGTATATAAATCATAACTTGGGTTATTTTAATATGTTTGGTGAAGGTAGCGATTTAAAAAATTATTCTTTCGAGATATTAAGGGTTGAAATTATTCCCCAAATTTAAACGCATGCAATTTAGTGGCTCATCGCTCAGCATCGTTAGAATCCATTCGTGGAATATCAACTGGTGTTCGGCATGTGTTCGGTTGATAAATTTAAAAATACGGTTCCCCTTCCAAGCCTTCTACGCGTGCCAAACACAAGCGGACCAACTTATTATTAGGGACACGAAGCAGTACCAACCTAATTCTACCAAATGATTTCAAGCGATAAGTCACAAAATTTCACTGCATTTACAACTTTTAATAATTTATTACTCGGTCAATTGGGATTTAAAGAATCAGAAAAAAATTTGCCGTGCATATAGAAATATGACAATTACGAATAAAAAATGCAAAATGCGGGGAAGTGGCGCATTTTGCAAGCTGCAAGCTTTGTGAAATCGCTGACTCTTGAAGTAAAAACAATCATCGCAATCGCGGTAAAGTGCGAAGTCGCTAAAATATTTTTTTTTAACTGAAATTTCGAGATTGTGCAACACTAGGAAAAGAGGAACATTTACGACTTACTTCATGAGGCCATAATATCGCACTTTTCGGGCGATCAGAGGAAAACGTGCTTTATACCTATACCAATTCTGCCATCGAGCTTTCATGGTGTATAATGGGATGCCTACGACTACGACAAACCACCAAATGTTAATAATACGATAATACTAAAGTAAAAAGTAACAACAAACTTAAAATCCAACAAAAGCAATTTTATTGCATAGTAAGTATGTTATAAGAATGAAGAAAGTTGAAAATTTATTATGAACAACGAACCCAATGAAGGTTAGGTTACCGGTTACCTCATTATTAACCGGGCCAGTTGGTTGCTCATCCTCGCTTTCGCTGCCCTCGCCCTGCAGGAGTTGTGTTGTGTCATTGTCATCGATTTCGATGGCGGGTTGATCGGAAGCGTCGCCGAACAGCCACTGGAACTGGTGGTCGTCATTTACGTTATCAGCCATGGGTTGCATGCCACGAAATGTGAAATGTACGGTTGGAAAACTGCAGCAAACCCACGCATGCTACAGCACTTTAAGCACACTTTTAGGGACTGCCTTGGCCGCCTGGGCGTCAGCAGAACGTGTATCCAACCGATCCAACATAAACATAATTGGGATCTTGTTACCATTGTTGACATGTTTAGCTTTTAAATTCTGTTCGACTGATATGTAGGAACATTGAAATTACCATGCTTGCCATCACAGCACTCTTCGAACGTTCGAACGCATCGAATCGAAGTTACTGCTAATCTTGATCGTATACAGGGCGTTTATCTTAAGACGATTCATTTGCCAAACGGCGTTCTTTCGAAAACGATTCATTGCAAGCCAAACAAAGCCATAAACTCAGACCGTGAGCGATCGGATTAGAAATGCGTGGTGAACATTGCATTTGATTGATAAAAACAAAAATCGTGCCAGTTCTTGCGATTACAGCCTGTGTTTAAGGCTTTATTTGGCTGGCAATGAATGAAAAAACTCTATTTATACTTACGATTTGAGAAAACGAAGTTGTCTAAGTAGTTTCATACAGTTTCATACATACATACAGTGTCTTTCATACCTAGCCAAACATAGCTAGCTACATTACTGTTACACAAGCAACAGTAACCATTACAAACTGTGATTCTCCTTGGCCTCCTGAGGCCTCCTTGGATGTATGATTTTAAGGAAGTTGGAACATGCCTAGGCATAGAAAAGCTACTTTAGTACCGATTTTCCTGATTTTAATGCCGATTTCGGAAAAAAAAGTATGTTTGCAGTTGGCATATGAATGTTTTAGACTGTATTGAAATATCGAAATATGCAATTTTAATGTGCAGTAATGTAACATAATACAACACAAATGACACTGTATGTGCAAAGATGGCTGACACAAGAAGAGCAAAGGTGAAATTGTATGATCGTTAGAAACCAGCAACAAATTAGCATTACGTAATAAATTTTATCTGCTCCCATAGTCAAAAGCAATGTTTTCCAATCAATATGGTGGCTTTGAAAACAGTGCATTTCATATCAATTGAATTGAAAGTGTTTTCCACTTATATACCCTACATATATAAGTGGAAAACATGTTATGT
>JARJDQ010018727.1:0-14272 GCA_030264215.1 Geostiba sp. GC000077 | reverse complement strand
ACTTGTTGGACAAAGTATTAGTTTCTTTTCCAATGCTGTAACAAGTTACATTTGGGGTAGGTAGTGTGAACTTGATACTAAATAAATCACTCACTTGATATGCACAGGACTGGTACAGGGCTGGTGTGTTGCTTTGGTTGAGAAGGTTGCACCTGTTGCACTGTGAACAAAATGTTGTACGTTTTTATGCACGAACAACATTTTGTACTAAACAATCCCAAAAGTTTTTAAGCCTTAACACGGCCACTGTGAAACACTTACTGATGATAGCTTGAATGGGCTTGAACAACGGCGATAATGGAATTACTTCACGTCATCCCGCAGGGAAAGTTGAACGAACTACCTCCGTACCCTCCTGTGCAACACAATCACCAGCTTAGATCTCGATCGATCAGATTCACGACCTTTCAGATATATTATTTGTGGAGGGGATGGTGGAAAAACAAACCCTCAACCTCGTAACACAGGATAGACGCAGAGAGTGCAGTGCGTGGGTGGTGTCTCACTCGCCTCTCACTCTCACTCATGAAAGTTTGTCCATCAGCGCCCAAGAGGGGCAAAAGGTTATGGTTTGATCAGAAGTCAGCAGGGCAAATGGAAACAGCTGGTGATTGTGAGGTTAGACTGGTTTGTTTGCATCCAGCTCACATAAGAGCACACTTGACAGAAAGAGATAGTGTTTTATTCAGACCGTCTCATTCGTTACCATTGAGCTGGATGTGAGCAAACAAACCAAACTGACGCAAAGTCCACGTGCCCTGCTGCGTGAATCTGGTTCTCTGTGATCTAATCCTTATCTGATCTATACATTTGGTTTTATCTGTTTTACAATATTGTGCAATATTATCTATAAATATCGTTGCGATTTCTGCTCTCAAATCATATTCTCGCGACTATTAAAGGTAAAAAGGTAATTTTACAAAACATTATCACTTATTTTGAACATTTTAGTTGCCAAGTTGCCAAAAACAGCTAACTACCAGAGAGAAACATGAGTTCTTTGAGTTCTACTCTTCTGTTGACGGCTGTTAAAACAGGAAATTTAGAAGAGGTGAAAGGATTATTAAAGCATCATCCTGATGTCAATGCAATTTTCCATGGGCTGACTCCCATAATGAGTGCTGCCAATAATGGTCACTTCGAAATCATTGAAGAATTATTAAAGCATGGTGCTGATGCAAATGCAGTTGATAATAAAGGGAACACTTCCTTAATGTGTGCTGCAATGAAAGGTCATTTGGAAATTGTTGACAAATTATTAAAGCATGATGCTGATGTGACTGCATTTAACAAAGATGGAAACACTTCTTTGATATGTGCTGCAATGAGAGGACATTTGGATGTTATTGACAAATTATTAATTTATGATGCTGATGTGAATGCAGCTAACTATGATGGGAACACTTCTTTGATCTTGGCTGCAATGTTTGGTCATTTGGAAATTGTTGAGAAATTATTAAAGCATGGTGCTTTTATCAATGCAGTTGCAAATGATGGCTACACTTCTTTGGTTTGGGCTGCAAGCAAAGGTTATTTGGAAATTGTTGACACTTTATTAATGCATGGTGCTGATATCAATGCAGTTACACTTAATGGGTACACTTCATTGATCTGTGCTGCAAAACATGGTTATTTAGAAATTGTCGAGAAATTATTAAGCCATGGTGTTGATGTGACTGCTGTTGACAATGAAGGAAACACTTCTTTGTTTTGGGCTGTTGTCACAGTTCGCTTGGAAATTCTTGAGAAATTATTAAAGCATGATGCTGACGTCAATGCAGTTAACAAAGTTGGAAACACTCCTTTGATTCATGCAGTGAGATATGGTCAAAATAAAACTGTTGACAAATTATTAATGTATGGGGCTGATGTTAATGCTGTTAGCAATGATGGAAACACTTCTTTGATTTGGGCTGCAGACAATGGTCATTTGGATATTATTGACAAATTATTAACATATGGTGCTGACATCACAGCTGTTACATTTAATGGGTTCAGTCCTTTGATCTGTGCTGCGAAACAGGGTTATTTGAAAATTGTGGACAAACTTTTAAAGTATGGAGCTGATGTGAAAGCAGTTACATTTAATGGATACACTTCTTTGGTTTGGGCTGCAAAACATGGTTATTTAGAAATCGTTGACAAATTATTAAAGCATGGTGCTGATGTGAATGCTGTTGACAATGAAGGGAACACTTCTTTGATTTGGGCTGCAAACAGAGCTCATTCGGAAATTGTTGAGAAATTATTAAAGCATGGTGCTGATCCAAATGTAGTTATTGGAAATAATGGATACACTTTATTGATACGTGCTGTGAAGGAGGATGATTTTGAAATGATTGATAAATTATTAAATCTTGGTGCCGATGTTAATGTCAACGCCGCCGCTAATGATGGCACCACAGCTTTAATTTGTGCGGCAAGAATGGGTAATATTATAGCATTAGAATTGTT
The DNA here is from genome assembly GCA_030264215.1 of Geostiba sp. GC000077. Classification (NCBI taxonomy): domain Eukaryota; kingdom Metazoa; phylum Arthropoda; class Insecta; order Coleoptera; family Staphylinidae; genus Geostiba; species Geostiba sp. GC000077. Next base: position 11,818 of record JARJDQ010018727.1, on the reverse strand, counting down.
ACTAATGCATGGAGCGTGTGTAACAGCTAAAAACGAATATAACAACACTGCATTGCACGAAGCGGCATATATCGGCAGACTAGATGCAGTGCAACTGCTCTTGAAAGCACTATTGGAAATAGCTCATGATAATGGGATATCGCCTTGGATGCTTGCCAAAGGAGGAGGATATGGGGATGTTTCAGTATTTCTCCGGAATTACAAATCATAAGTGTTTATCAAATATCCTGACTTTAAATGTTTGCATAATCTACATATCTAGATATCTTTTGTTGACATTAATGCTTCTGAGGGATCAGAAATGAAGAAATGATTAAAGTCCTATTGAATTTCACGCTATTTTTTTCACTTCGGTGCTTCGGAGACAAGGATGCAAATTATGATTGTAGGATGTAATAAGGATGTAATGGGATGTCATAACCTAAGGTCATAACCCTTATTTTTATAACCGCAAATGTAACCAACGAAATCTTGCAAGAAACTGGTGGGCGTTTTTGTAAATGCTTTATGTTAATAAAATGAGTTATCCACACAAATTTTCGATCCTCTTAAGTTTAGGGGCCAGCAGAGGATCAATGGATGGTAATCGTATCTTTGGCTATCAGAAATCCCAAAAATCGTAAAAATTGGGTATTGATCGATCTAATGTGTCGTCATTTTAGGTTAGGGTCGTGGGTGACAACAAATTGTGACTTGTCACATGCGACAGGATAAAATGTGGAATACGAATAAAGTGAGATGTGACACTTGAATGTTCAAAAAGACTCCAAATCGCTCTAAATGGAAAGTCTCAACCACCACTCTAACCTCAATTAGATTGATCTATAAACTTTTACTAGTTCCCGCGTACACAATCATAAGAGAAAATATTCATTAGACCAACATTTATTGGGACGAAGTATGCACATTAACATAAGCTGCCGTGTTCATCAACGACATTATCGTCTTCCTCAGTTTCTTGTTTTGGCATGTTTCTTAAAACCTCCCAAAGTAGTGCTGCTACTCAGCGTCATTGCCACAAAATATACAATATGTCCCATTCGAACAATCGAAATGAAACTTGATGACACACTACAATTACGTATCAAGGCATCATGTTGGCGTAGGTTTTAAAGACGTTACAGGTATATACACATCGTCATCACGCGACAACGCACACCGAATCATACAAATACGTCAATACAAATATCAACAAAGTCTCTCTCGATACTATCGTTGGCAAATTGCAAATCATACAAGTTCGGCATCGCAACACTTTAGTTTAATCCATACATTTTTATTTGTCAGGGTTTGACTTCGAACATAAGGAACATTACAGCGCCGTACAAAAACACACTACATAATAGTCGATTAATGTCAATGATCATTTTATCATGTGTCCTATTGATTGTATCCAAATTTTGTTCGTGGGTTACATTTACATGTTACAGTTACGATCCGACTCTTGATTTGCGATTACTGGCATTTTCATTTACTGTGTAAGAAGCTAAAAACGTTACGAGCAAAGCGGCTATGAAGTAGAGGCGGCGCCGGAACGTGACATAACCATGTTTCAACGCTGTTTATTGTTCATTGAGCGCCGTTAACTTAAATCCTGTCATGAAAAACGCAAAAGAAAGTGACAATAATGACAATAAAAGCAGAAAATCATAATGCAGGGAGCTAAAATTTCCTAAATTCTTGATTAGGTTCACTTACATGATGCTTGTTTTGGCCCCTGGAAAAGTGGTGACGGCACGAGCGAAATGGCAGGGTTTTTCCTACGGCTAAACATCACACAAGTTTATTCGTTCGTGCGTCGGGTTTAGACCTTCTTCTTGCATCGAAATATGACATTTTTACACTTGAATTCGTATTGATTATGTACAGTGTTAAAGTTATAAATAAGTGCCTTTTTTTTTCGGTTTGTCGTCGCCATAAAAAGATTGCAATGCCGGAAATTTGCGACAAGCTTGACCAGATATTCGTTATACGTTTTTCGTCGTTTTGAGTTTCCGTTCTAAACGTGTTTTTAGCCGTTAAAATGTACTATTTACATCTTCGATTAAATTTGTAGCTATTATGTTTAAATAGATTTTTACAATATTTGCTTAATCGTTACGAGAGATTTAAATACAAAATTTATATAGATTAAGTTACGGGTGTAAGTACTTCAAAGTTTCAGCTGACACAGTCACACAGTTGGACAGCGCTAGCGCCGTTTGGTAGCCGAAAAAATCGTCGAAAGTCCATATAGATAATTATCACAGCAGCAAATCTCGACGTTTGCTGAAGAACATTTTATGTACAAAGTAAGTGTCTCTTCACACGTGCACCCGCATTTTAAAAATAGTTCACTTTAGATGGCGTTGGTGGTGTGGCAGTCGCAGGCTATCGATGTGCAGATGTCGCTAGTGGCAATAGCACTGGGGTTCACATTCGCACTGCACTATAGGTAAGTGTCCACGTATCGAATGCCATGCTGGAAGGCGGGCTGGCTGGCGCGCCGCCCCCTCGCTCACCGCCATCTCACCGCCGCGATGCACGCCACCACGACGAGGAAGCTCGGCGGGCCCGCCGACAGCCACACGCCTCGGGAGTATGTTAATTCTTCGTTTTTCAGTACTTCGTTGGGATGCTTATCATATTCAACTGCAAGAAAACGCAATGCCATCATCAGTAAGGTGAAACAAAATGGCCGCCGCCAGTAGAAACCTACCGATTTTCTTGGTGGGCTTCCGCGTCGACGTCGCCTCCGTCCGCGTGACATAATGCGGCGTCGTGGAGGACGTCGTCGGTGGTATTCGAGTGTACGGCCGCATCGGCCAGCTGTGCGATGTGAATGGTGTCACATAGGATGGCCGCGGCGTGGTCGACGTGACGTTCCGCTCGTCCGCGCCGCAGCACACTTTGAACACGATCTTCATGTTGTTCGTCGAGCATCTACCGCCGATTCTTCGATGTAGGTCTTCCTTCGATGACGTAGCTGCAACACGATAACCAAACATTAGCACACAAAATTTAAAACTGCTAAATAGTATTTAGTGCACCTAAGGAAGAAAGGGGAATCAACATCCTTTTTTCCTGAGGTGCACTCAATATTTTTTCGCCTCTTCAATTGCTTATTAACTATTTAAAATTATTTAATATTTGTTAAAACAAGTATTAACAAGTCACGCCATCTACAAGCGTAGGATAAAAGTGAGTGTATTCGCGCTTATGTCGCTGGTTTTGCGCCGACGAAATCAGAGTTGGCGCACACGCGATGAACATTTGTTGCTAGATCGCATTTGTTCCCTATTTTTGAAGAAGCAAAGAAGCACTTACGCGCAAGTAGGCGAAGAAAGCAATAGATTATTCATAGCGGACGATGTTAATGAATGAACGGAGGAGCAAAGTGAAATGTATTTTCGTGCATCCGGACACCCGTGTGTCTTTGGCGGGTCTATATTATTACGATGCCCATGGGAAATTAATAGACCGTGCGCTTGTGTATACGCATCTAGCAATGATATATCACGGTCATTAAGGTTTTCACTATTTCGCCGCTCTTGAACTAGCTCACTTCATCCATTCATTCCAGCATCCAGCGCGTGGTGTCGCGTTGCACAAGTGTGAAGAAATCAAAAGGAAGAAATTGTCCACCGCGCGCGCGCGCCTTTAGTTAATTATAGTCGATTATAATAGAGAACCATTCGTACCTGCGAAAGAAGGATGCTTCGACTAGAAGTAAGTGGAAGTCGTTTTCGGATGACACTTCCCTATCTCGATGATGTACGGCACATTTAAAGCTGCGCGATCTCTTTCCTGTCATCTGCAAAGAAGCAAAAAAAAAGCAACCAGCGTTAGACGAGGTGTTGGCCCCAAAGTTTTTCATCTATAAAACTATGTTAATATCGACGGAGTAGGTGTATTTAGGGCATATGAGAAACTCTTTTATGCTGCGTGGCACAATAGAGAGACCAACGGCAAGAAATCGATTGCGCACACACTTCCACACACGCTCCACGCAAAAGTTCGACGTTCTACTTCGAAACATCGCGGGTAAAAACGTCGTTTATAAGTTTGCGAAAACGAAAAGCAAGCCACGAAAAACAATGACGTAGCGCGCCATCAACAAATTCATATTCGCTCTGAATATTTTTCGGCACGTCACGCGTACAAAAATTGCTCAAAATTTCTTGCGATTGAAAATCTAAATTAATCCAAGCAACATGCCTACCACACGGGTGGACAACGAGGGCAAGTGCGTGTGCTCGCCACCGGCGCCTGCACAGCCGCCACCACCACCCAAAGAAAAAGCCGGCGATTGCAGCGCGCCACCCCCGGCACCACCCCCGCCGCCGCCACCGCCGCCGCCGCCCAAAGAAAAAAGCGCCACTTGCAGCACGCCAGCTCCGCCGCCGAAGGAGAAGTGCACACCGCCGGAGAAGAAATGCTGCCCGAAACCGCCGGCACAGGAAAAGGCGGCCCCACCACCGCCACCCCCCGCTGAGCCCGAGGTGGTGTGCGGCGGTGACAAGGCGGCGGACAATCGCTGGATCTATCTGACAATCAACGCCATCCTCATGCTGGCGCTGGCGATCCTCTGCCTCTACCATCCGGACGAGCTCGACGCCGAGGCGGAGGAGTTCGCGCCGGAGGCGGCGTTGATCGGCTGGCGGCCGCTCAAGGGCGAGGATCCCGCGGAGCCGGAGCCCGAGGAGCCCAAGCCGGACTGGGGCTGGCGCCCGATGCACGACGAGGAGGAGGGCGGCGAAGAAGTAGAGCCGGAATGGGGCACCAAGCCCGACTGGGGCTGGCGTCCGTTCCCCGAGGGCGGCGAGTAGGAATAGGGCATTAGGCATCATTGCGGTATTAGGACGACGAGCACGGATCATTGAATTGACCACGGCGAATAAAATCATAAAACATTCAATAAAGCCGCCCAAGCGCGTGTGTTTCATTTCATTTCTTAATGCGGATGGCGTTGGTGTCTCGTTATGCGCTTAACCGAGGGGGCCCAATTTGTGCTGGTTATCACGCCTGGTGGCGCCTGGCACTGTTAACAGCACCAGCGGATTGAGGCCGCCGTCTGTGAGTAAATTGCATAAATGCCGCTGATAGCGGCGGCGGCGCGGCGCGCTAATCTACAATTAGTGGCGCCGGACGCGCCGCGCCGTCCGTCCAGTCCCACCGAGTCATCCGCGTGAATAATCTTGCAAACGTGAACCGACGCAACGGCACCAAATTGACGTGCGTCAGGTAACTCGCCAGTCGCTGGAAATGTCCTAGTCACTCGTGACGTCGTGACATATCTGCCCGTTCTGCGTTGGATCACTCTGGGCGGGCGATTCAATAATCCCATCCGCGCGACAATGCCTCACACCTATTATATTTAAATCGCCAACGTCGGCCCAGCCGCCGTAGCCGAATGAATAATATATGAATGAACCGCGCGCGCTCACTCAGCTGCGCAATGCCTGCAATGTCCTCGCTATAGATTAGATGCTAACAAAACGGATGCAATAAGTCACACAATGTAGGTAACTCTCGCCGCGCAATGTACAGTTATTGTCTCCGGATATACCGAGTACGACGGAGAATTCGGCGCGCAATTAATAAACCAACCGAAACACCGAAAGGACGCCTTGGGTCCCTCCTGGGTGACGAATGCGGCAGATTCGATTAGCAAAATGCATTTGCATACAAACGAGCGCAACGGACAGATATACCGCGCTGCGACCGGGCATTGAAATCAATAACAATCGAGAAAGGTCCCAACATCAACATCGTGTGTGTCTCCCAACACCTTCTTTTCTTTCTCCAAAACGAAACTCCGCGTGTGCCGCGCCAGCACACGCATATTTAATGAGTACAATACCCAATACCACAATACCACATACTTGTAGTACTGCCACTGGCACTTGGGTATTATATTAGTCAGATTATGCCATGCTAGACAAAAATGTGCGCATTGTGAATAGAAAATGTTCCGGAGATCGGTTCGCGGGTTCGTTGACTTTCTATCGACGATCGGAGCGAAAAAGTTACTCCCGAGTGTGTTGCGCCAAGTACCTATATATGTGCCGCCATTACTTACGAAATGAAACTGCGAAATTGGTGTGGTGTGAACTTTTTATTAATGCGATTGTTGTCGGGTTGCCGCGGCTAATAGACAACGGCGGCAGTAAAACCAAACGCACCGGCATAGAATGAATTGTACTTTTCTGTTTGGTCGTTCTTTCATGTCGGCATTTCCGGTTCGTTATTTTTTTGCACCCTTGTCGAGTTTGCCGTGGGCCCGTTGATCGGTGCGCGCTGTGTGCGCATGTTTGGACAAGTTCGTACAAGATTTCCGCAAAGCAGCCAAAACCCACAATAACATTAAGAGGGTGGGGGAGCTTCCGTTTTCGATTCTGCTAGTGGGATCTTGAGATCTCGTTCAACTTACCCTAGTTCAAGCTCTAGTTCTCTAGTTCTAGTTGATATAGTTTTATTAAGTTACAGCACATGCATGGATTGTTAGAGACTCAAGTGCAAATTGAATTGATTGCATGCATGACTCGGACTTGGAAGCAGGAGCAGCCGACAGCCGTGATGATGGTCTTCGCTCTTCCGCCGGGCCGCAGGTGGTTGCCGCAACTGCAACTGCAACTGCGCGTCGAGCTCCATCTCGCAAATATTCTATAAAAATGGTGCAAGAATGCAGTATTCATAGTGTGGTTGACCTCCTGTGTGTGTTTGTGGGGCTTGGGCTGATTGTTTGTCGCGGCGTCGATTTAACGACGCCAGCGGGGCCAGCTGATCGATGCCGCGAAAAGAAAAGCGCGCACGCGGCGGCGCGGGTGTGGGTGGTGGTGGCAAGAGGCGCGCTCGCGCGTGTGTGTGCGGGCCGGTCGGCTGCGGACCTGCACGGACTTGTGTGAACTCGCAGCCGGCGCGTTACCGTAACTGTCTGGAGCGGAGTCTAGGCGCTTGCCAGGCGCCTTTTGGTAGCTCACCGGCGGCGGACGCACGCCGCGCTTTGTTCCACCCGATCCTCCACGCGCCTCCGCCTCGCGCGATTAGCATTGCGTGTGTCCGAATGTGATGGTAAAGCCTGTGAACAGTGTAAACGATCTCGAGCATTGTTAGCGCATCGGGGCCCTACAATTGGGTATTGGGTACTGAATCAATTGATTATCGGTTTGCCCCATTTCCTTTGCCGCTGCCGCTCTCGCACGACGCGGAAGCGCACACATGAACGGTCAACAAGCATGGCATTAAACAAAGTTATGTAAAGTAGAAATCGCCAACGTACGCAGAGCACGGTGCAGGACTGAACACTGTACGCATTGGCATAGCGGATCCAATGAGTCATTGGACGAGTCAACATGGAAACACTTTGGCGTTACGCAAAAAGTCGCCGCGTCCGTCCCTGGCGCCGCCGATACATGCACACCGCCAATCGATTAGGGTCGCCACCAGCGGCCACCACCACACCCTCGGTGGTGCGGTGGCGGCGATCCTGTTTGCTTTTTAATGCGCGACCGCCAATCAATAATGCAGGCGCACGCGAATGTCGAGCGTCGGTACGAAATTCGTGTGATAACCGGCTCGCATCGGATCGCTTATATGGCGTATTCGCCATGGTCGTTTTTGCCATGGACGGTTTTCTTCAGTTGGCGTCGCGCGCGCGCGCGATGGGCTCTTGCGCCGCGCCGTCGCGGTGCCGTGGGAACCGCGTCCACCGCGTGGGCCTTTTTCATCCCACATTCGCCCACGAGCCCGCTCCCCAGCTCGTATATAACCAGCCGAGATATACATACGCCTGGACCTTCTATAAGGTGTTGCAAACTGCGGCACGCTCCACACCTCACCTTCTACCAAAACACACTTCGCGTTTCTCGATCATAATACACTAGCCAAAGAAAAAAGCGCAATGTCCAATAAGAGCTTCCTGTGTAATAAGGGGCACATGGTTGAGATGACTTCTAGCATCGCTGGTGTATTCATGTATTCAAGAGTGTTGACAGTTGGGTGTTGACGAGCTGTGCCCTGTGCGACGGCCCTGCGGAATCACCCTGTATGCTATTCTATTTCATACAATATGCTATATAATGCATACAAACGCATTCCAACTTACGATCCCAGAAGACATACGCATTCGAATAACAATATACATCACGCTTCTTTTTTTCTTCTTCTTCTGGTTGGACCCCGGCGTTTAATGCAATGCAATGCATACGTGAACGGACTCTCTCTGGCGGCGCGAGTCGCCTGTAAACGCATTTTAAACGCGACCTCCGCTCCTCCGCATCGGGGATTCGGGCTGACAGCATCAAAACGCCGCCGCATGCCGCACAATTTGGAGAAATAAAGTCTTTATAAATAAACCGTAATGGCAAACAAATATTCAAATGTGTGGCCCCATTGTGCTGGTGGCTCTCTGCTGAAGAAACTGGTGCTGCGTCAACCGCTCCAGGTCCAACGGTCCAAGGAGGGACCTCGGGAAAGACGAGATTATACGGCCACGTAATAAGTTCATTAACTCGACGCTCTCATTACTATTAATAAATGTCGTCTGGGTATTTAAATAAATACGTGTGGCGAAGAGCGCGCGGATTTATGTTCGCATTTGAATGTTACGTGCGTACCTACAGCGCCTGGCGGTGGCGGTCAGGGACGTATCCGCGAGCGCTCGACGCAATGTGAAGAACTGAAGAGTGAAGAGGCGCAATTTCACGTGAATTGCGCCGGCACTGCGAATTGTCGCCGTCTAATCGAAAATAGCCACCGCCACCGCCTCCGCCACCTTCGCCGTCGCCAATGTCAACGGCAGGGTGGCAGTACAACGATTAATCCGGTGTTTACTACGCGCTGTTACGCTCGCCGATCCTAGTCAAGTGAAGAGACGTAGTAAAAGAAAACGGAAATACCAGGCATTCCCCGACGATACAAAACGTACAAATACACTGTGCGCAGTGCACAAATGGAGCTGGAAGAAAGTGAAGAAAGGTGCACAATCGAGGGCCAACGCAAGTAAGCATCGGATTCGCATGCTTGGCGACGGCGATTGATGGGAATGCGCAGCATGACTCAAGTGTTAAAACAACCGGCTGGCATTTGGCCGCGTTCGGCGTGAATATCTATTGGAAACTATTTGAGCGGCGCGGCGGTGATTTGTGTGAATGCGCAAACATTGCACAATGTTACACATGCACCAATATTTGTCATCGGTATCGCGGGCCCCGAGCTCTGTTTGTGTTTAGAGGTGAATGTGAAGGCATGACATTTTTTCGTGAGTGGGTTCTTTCTCTTCGGGCGTTTTACGTCCCGCGATAATCGCGCGCAATGTAAACACAAACACGGGCGCGATAAAGCGCAAAAAGTGCATCGCGCTGAAAACACACGCAGAAGACGACAAGACGCAAAGACCTCAAGAGGATAATCCAGTCGCGCAGTCGCCGTTGCGCCGCGCCAACTCATTAAAAACTACAAAGATACGCGGATGTAAATAATAATCGTAATAATAACCGTAAATCAATAATTTACCGCAAAACGTCGTCTCGAGCATTGAACGCGTATTACCCGGCGAGCGCGCGCGCGCCGGCGGTGATCTCGTCTTGCGATCGCCGGGGCACCTCTTCGGCGGCGAAGGCATTCGCTATTTGCCATGTGCATGCGTGCCTGCCCATCGCAATTGAATGCATCTCGTTTACGTGCATATTCGTTATGTCCATTTATGCCTTATTCGCGCGCTCGCTGCCAGGCTGGCTCGCTGTCTTCTTCTTTAACTGCCGCACGGCGGGCCCCGCACTAGACGCTCGCGTATTAAATCCGCGCACTTATTACGCCAAACACGTTGTAGCAGTCGGCCGCGCGTCTTTCGCCCAAAAACAGGACGATAATAATGCATCGCGCGCGGCGATGCGCAAATCATGCTCGGTGACTTCCCAAACAGCAAAACATCCAAACAATCAACGCGAGAAAGAAATCGAAAGCAGAACTTACGCATTGAGCGGCTCGCGGTGTGTGCTGTGTGTATATCCGTTGAGCGGAATCGCCGGGCACTTTGGGTTGAAGTTTGATGAATTGTAATGAATTGTAATCAACTTGGGGAGTCGAAGAGCGGCGAGGAACTTTGCGAAAACTTTGCAACTTCGCTGCGGCGTGTCGTGTGTCGGCGACGCTCAATCGGCACGCTCACGACCAACATGCGCAGGCAACTACAAACGCTTCGAAAAGAGCGCCGCTTTATAGCGCTCCCCACCAGCGGCGGCGCTCAGGTGTTTGTGCATGTGTATGAGTGCACGGCGAAGGGATTCCCCTGCGTTCCTCACACGCCGGCCGCCGACTCACGCACGCACACCAACGACGGGCCGGGCGGCCAATCGAGCGCGGCGTTTGTGCATAAGTGGGGGCGTTCGTGGGCGGCGCCTGAAATTTGTTTGTTTTCTTCGGCGTTTTACAACCCGCGCCGCCGAAGAGGTGTCCTGCGCGGCGCGCTTCCGAAAATCCAGCGCCAAGGAAGTGATAAGCCAAGCCGAACAATGCGCGATACAGTTAATAAAAACCGTTTGCCGCATTCGCATGAGAACCAGAAACCAGAAATGGCGCATCCGACGCTGTCGAGTCGAGCGAAACGGACAGGAAAAAAGCGTTTTCACACGAATAAAACAACGGCATATTTTAAAATGCTATTGTTGTTCCTAAGCGCGGCGCTCTTCGGCATCGGCGCAAATTCATTCTTGGGCTGTCAAGTACCGATTGTTCACCTGGTCTTACACCTATCTATAGCACATAGTCGTGTCGCTTCTAGCTCCAGCTCCCCTGGCACATAATTTAATTCATTTTCATTTCAATTTCAGATTTGAAAGCAGCACGTTTGAGTGTGTGTTGTATGGCACACACATGGTTGGAATTTGCTCTTCAGGTGTGTTGCGGCGCTGAAAATGCGAGGCGTCATTTGCGCCCAGGGCCCATCATCAAGGTGCAACGGCTGCTGCTCTTGTGCTCTTCAGGGGCACGTGCTGCGTGCCCCCTGGATGCATCCTGTCATCGTCGAATTTGTGTGTTTGCTCACTATTAGGCGCACTATATACCATACCAAAACGCAACCCCCGACATGTGACGATGCGGGCTGCTTATGCTCGTGTGTTGTTTGCCATGTTTTCGCTCACTCGGATGAACCCACACCCACACCAACAACCATGCACACGTGCCGTCCACGAGTCCTCAAAGCACAGGCATTCAGGCATGTGCCCGAAAAGCGATCTTGCATACCGCGGCTGGCGGCCTGGCGGATGTGATGTCTAGGCAGCCAGGTGGAGACGCGTGTCAACGACAGGTGGCAACCGCGGCACCGCACACCAGCGCACACACAATATCCCCCTCGCTGCGAAACTGCTCGAATTTCGAATATCAGGCCCGCAATGCCCGCAATTATCCGCCAGCCGCCGCGCGCATTACATCGGAGTCCATCCGTGGTCCAGGTCCAGTACTCCACAGTGGCAAGTAGCTCTATGACAACGTTTCGCCGTGTAGGTCGTCGGCGAAGCGGAATTGTTCACTTTAAGGGCGAGCCAACGATGCGCGGCGAGCAATAACAAAAAGACACCTGCCGCCTGCTGCGGTTATTGCAGCACCAAGCACGCGATAACCAAAAATGGAAATGGATTAGTTTTACTTTCATTTGGTACTTCAGTATACCTATATATAATCTAAATTTCAGATCTTCTGAGGAATAGAGGAATACTTCAAACCATGATGATAAAGTTGGGAAAAATTCACCCTACAGGCCTTCAAGAAACTAAGAAAACAATAAACAGGCAGTTGGCTGCGCGCAGTGATGCAACAATGAATAAGCAGACTGACG
>JARJDQ010018726.1:0-12714 GCA_030264215.1 Geostiba sp. GC000077 | reverse complement strand
GTTGGCGTCTTGACAATGCGATTCGTCGTGATGGCTGCGGGCGACGCCGCTGTCACCGTCGGTTTGGTAGGCGTACTCGTAGCCGATGCCGTAGACGAGGTGGTGCTTATCACCTGCAGTTTGCCGTCGGGCAACTGCACCAGCTGCTGGCCGGGCATTAATCCCTTCACGGTGAATCTGCCATCAGGGGCACGCATTATTTGTACTCTTTGTGGGATAATTTCTGGTTTGGGGGTTTGTGGTGTTGTTGGCGCTGTTCCAGTAGCTAAAAATGGTGAGTAATTGTAGAAACAAAATCAATTTAAAAAAATACTATGGTTACCTGGTGAACTTTGTACAACTTGTTGCCCCGGCTGCAACTTGATTCCGCCCTTGATAATCTGTGGACCAGTGAGAACACGCGTCGTACCATCAGCTGCTTTGGTCATGAAGATTCGTTTTCCTGTAAATTGTTTCCCTCCAGCTGCATTATTCGCGGTCAGCAGGGAAGTCAAGGTTTTGGTGGGCTGTCCAGGTATCACCACGCTCTTCAACACTTGCATTTTGCCATCAGGAGTGACTACAAACACAAAAACATTAGAATCGATTCAAACAACCGAAACAAACATCAAACATTAAAATACACCGAAATTTTACCTTTCGGTTGAATAGTTTTAGTAGTCGTTACTTGAGCCGTTGAAGCAGCTTTGTGAAAGAAATGTTAAGAGTTAGGACCGATTTCCAGTTAGCTTTTAAAAGCTACTTTTTTGCGCTTTTTTTCAAATTCTGGAAGGTGATTGGTTGAATTCTGACATTTACCCAAAAAAAGCGCAAAAAATAACTTTTAAAAGCTAACTAGAAATCGATCCTTATAAAGTTATTATTCGCGATTTGCATCGCCGCTAGAGGCGCAAGTGGAGCGTCTCTGACAGCAGTTGAACGTCGAAATATAATTGAAAAACATCATTAAACCACGAAAACCAAAGAGACAAAAACAATAATTTAACCTCACTTCAGTTTTTCGGTGTTTTAATGTTGTCAGATGATCTTCAAAAATTGACCACCACGTGGCGACTCTTTCGTTTCAAATCGCCAATAGTAAGCTAATAAATTTACCATGACTAGCAGTGCTGCCAATTTTAATGATCCCCGGCGAATGTTTCATCTCCATCGCGCGTTTCTGTTGATGCGCAGCTCTCTGCAAACGCAGCTGCTGCTCCATTTTCTCCTTGAAGTCTTCTGCACCTTGCTTAGAAGAAGTAAGCAACACTTTTGCTGGTGGTGGTCCATCAGGAGTTTCAGGATTAGCCCGCGCAGGTGGAAGATTACCGGTGCGACTTCGCGTGATTACTTGTTGATTCGCCCTCTCCAACCTATAAAAAATTAAAATCATTAACAACTTTTGTTTTACCCATCGTCCAATGTGCTTGCTGTCAAGACTAAAAAATGCTGCGTCACTCATTTTCAACTTACTTCTCGCCATATTGTTTGATCTCCCACAGCTCCAACTTGTCCTCATCGACCCACTCCTCGGTAACCTGCGGGTCCGTACTCTGCGGCGACTCCGGCCGCTTCCTCTTGCGCAACCCGCTTCGAATGGACGTCACCTCCCTCACAGTCTTCGGCAACTCCAACGGAATGACCACCTTCCGCCTCAAATACTGCGTGCGCTCCATAAACGGTCCAGTGTTTCGATGCTTTAACAGCTCCAAACTGAGGATCTCCGTCTCGGTGGTAATCTGATGTTTCCCATCGAGATTCTGCTGCTTCACCTGCATATCATCCCATCGCAGGCACGCCCACAGAATCTTCAGCTGCAGCGCTGCGGCCGCAATCGACTTGAGGTTCACAGTGCGGAAAATCCAGCAGGTTTTAAACAACGGCCGCGCACACGGATACGGCCAGACTAAGTTATTACTCTTCGCCATGGCATTGAAGCCATTGATATAAATCCTTCCGGCATTCCGCGCTAGTTTTTTGGTTTCATGCTTAGGTAGGACGAACAAGGACTTGAAGTTTTTCCGCGTCTGGAAGGTAGAACACAGCGGGTACTTGATAATACCTTTCTTCTTCTTTTTATCAGCGCCGATGATAGTGATACGCTTGAGGTAGACTTTTCCCTCTGCTGTGGAAGCAGAGTATATGCGTTCGATGCCATCATCAGAGGTCTCCAACTTCAGGGTCTTTTCCTCCTTCTTCGTGCTTTTTATAGCGCAGAATCGCCGATTCAGAGCTGCGGTGTAAGTCGATTGCGCTGTTGCTGTAGCGTTCAACGTCTGAATCGTCCTGCCGTTCGAAACGGTGATATTGAGCTCTTCCTTGATTTTCTTCGAATTTGCAGTGGACTCCTTCTTGACGACCCCTTCAACGGTTGTTTTAGACGTTGTTGAAGTAGAAGTCACCGTTGTGGTCGTTGTGGTGGTGGTAACAACAGAAGATCGACTTCGTGTAGTCCTCCCACTATTTCCACCGCCAAGAATCATCTCCTTAATGTCCTCCGGCGACATTTCAAGGTCCATGTCTACCTCCTGCTGGTCCGAATCGCTTAGCAACTGAGAGTCGCGTTTCTTCGCTTGTACTTCTTGCACCTCTTTAACCTCTTCCTTTTTCTGCTCCCGTTTAAGCGCCAGGGCTAATGAATCATTATGATCCTCAGCGTCAAAAGCTTCGTCCTTAACAACAGCCGGTACGTCAATCGGTGTCATCCCCAAATAAATATTACCATCACATACGCCCGCCTGCAGTAAAGTCGACACTAACTCCGTGTTCAAAGCTGCTTCCGAAACTGTCTTCTCAAGTTTATCATCCTTGATAGAGCCCTTCAACTCGCCGCTAGTAGCACTTGCTTCGGATAACTTGGCCTCTAAAATGGATGTTGCCTTGATGTTACTGCCATTATTCGGCGTGCCAATCTTCGAATTAGTATGAACATTCGCCTTCCTCAACAGGAACAGCAATTCTTTACGCACTTTATTCCTCTGCACGCAAATCGGCGAGTAGCAACTTGATGTCACCGAAGCAGCAACATTACACCCCTTGGAATAACACTGAAACTCCTTGCCAAACTTCGAAATCGCCGTGTAGTGCAATCGCAGCTGTTGTATCTTCTTCGCGATGTTGTTGAGCATTTCTTTGCTTGGCGCTGCCGGCGGTGGCACATCCGGTGTCTCCACATCCACATCGTCATTCGTTTCACTCGCCGGAGTAGTTTCGACCGTAATTTTACTCTCAGACTTTGCCTGAGCAATTTTCCGCTCCTCAATGGCTTTCAGGTGAATTCGCCGTGTGAGCAGTTCATCTAAATTCGATTTTTTGGCGATTTTCGGATACAGAATACGACCATGAGCCACCAGAGCCCTGCTAACGTCCACCTCCTCAAAGTGCTTGATCGGTCGCATTATCTTCAAGTTCTTCAGAACTGCAGGAATCGCAGCGTCTTCAGCAGACTCCTCCAGGTCCATGGCATCGTCCTCCTCCTTAATCTCATCCTTTACGTCACCATCATCGATGGTAAAGTTCCTTTTGAGATACACATACATTTCACGCTCCACACCGATGATCTTCAACTCGCCGTTGTTGGTCTTCACCTGTACCATGTACTTTTGCGGACCGGCCGCTAAACCCACGTCTTTGAAGTTGACAAAATGCACGACCCTCGCTGTCGAGTACCAAAGCCAACCCCATCGGCCATGAATGCGATACTCCTCGCCCTTCTGCTTCCACAGCTGATGCTTGAAGCTCATGGTGTACTTAACATAACCCGAGATGATCAATCTGTTCCGCTCTTCTTCCTCCTCGCGCTCCTTCTTCTCGCGTTTCTCAATCTTCTTGCGCTCTTCGCGCTCGGCTGCTGTAACCCTGGTGAGTTTCGTGTGCCCTAGCTGATCGTGCCATACATTGGCGAAGACGCTAGGCTTAATGCACGCTTGCAAGACAATGAGCGCTTTGGCAAATTCCCTCGCATGCTGGCATTGATTCACAACGCCCAGCCAATTCTTTTTTAGCAGCGGCCAATTGGGATGCATGAATGGCGCTTGGATCGCTTGTTCAAGCTGTATCAACGTTTGTCGCAGCGTGTGCAGCAGCGCAGTTTTAGTGCCAGTTGTAACACCAGTCCACTTAAACTCCGATGCTGTCGTCAACGAGAACTTGTGACTTAAATGTCGCTTTTTATCGCGCTCCTCGTTGCGCTGTGGTTTATTCAACGCGATGATATTCGTTGTGAACTGATTCACGTATCCTTTGAACTGATTCTCCATTCCAAGCTTATAAAGAAAAGTACCGTTCGCTAGCTGCATGGATTTCAATCGTGTAATTCGCTCCTCTCCATTCGCATTCGTATCTTTACTGAGAATCGCACTCGTCCGCCTGCGAATATCATCGATACTAAACGTCCGAGGTGTAAGGGAACCAGTCTTGGACCTGGTGACAATGTCCTTCTCCTTTGGATCCGTTGGATCGTCCTCTTTAGTGGTGGTTGTCACTTCGGTCGTAGTGGTAGTCGTAGTTGTTGTGGTCGTGGTGGTTACGGTTTCTTTGGTCTCCTGCGCAACGTCCGCATCCTCGGACTTTCCATTGTCGTTTAACTTTGCTTCGGCTTCCTTGCGCGCTTTGAGAATGGCTTGATTCTCCAGCTCCAGGTAGGTTTTCTTGCCGCCCTTAAATTGATTGGTTAACTTTTCCGTGAGCTCCATTTGTCGCACGATTTCCTCTTTAAAGTCGTTGAGCTCTCGACACAGGTCGGCCTCCATGTCGTCGGGGTCCAGCGCGTTTAGAAGTTCGTCCAACTGCAGGGTGGTCGTGTAATACCACACTTCATTATCATCATTTTCACTGTAACAGCAAGCCAAAACACACACGTTCAAATACAGATTTTTATTAAATTTTTTTGGGCGCAGGTCAAGTCGCTGATGGTCAACTCGCTGACGAGTGCGCAAACTATAGTATATGATTCTGTCATTATTCTGTACACTGACAATCGGCGAGTATTTTTTTATTCGCGAGTTGACCGTTGGCATCAGGTACGCAAATTTTTGGAGATAGGTTTACTTACATAAATATTCGCCGACATAAAAAGTAATACTTCCGACCAAAGCGATCGAAACCAAGCTGTTCTTGGCGACACAACTGACCCTGTTTCTCCACATCCAAGACGCAATCCACCACGCCGTTGACACGATGTGAACGACAAATATTACACTGCCAATCCTCCACGGGCACATCCACCAGCGGCGGATCAACGCATTCGAGATGAAACACTGCTGGGCAGGTCTCACAGCAGAGCAAATCGCCCAATTTATGGCACACGCGACAATGATCATCATAATGCATTGGTACTGCAAAAAAATCAACAAATTAAAACCTTTAAGAGGGCTGTAACTACAATATTACCTTCACTAATTAAATCCTCGCGCACTGGGTTTGTCGTCAGAAACTGATCCGTCATAAATCGTAGCACTGTAATTTTATTCTCAAGACTAGTGTAAGGATAGTCTGTAGTATTGAGTATGTTCAGCACTGTTTCATCAAAACTGGGATCACTCTCCACGTACGCACGAAGAACCTCCGGCCAAGTGACAAAGTCCAAGAGGTAGAGGGAAATATTCACACTGTCTTTTTGATCTAGAGGTCCGAAGTGCGTCTGTTGTGAGTCTTCCTCGCGAAAGAGCGCCTTTAGAAGCATGATGTGCACCTCAGCAAAGAGGTTGCTTTGGTCTTCGCACATGAACGCCGCGCAGAAGTCCTCCAGGCGGAAGGGGGATAAGCGCACGAGGTTGCGGAAGTGGCGCAGCACCTCGTAGATGCCCACCACCGCCAAGATATCACCCTGCGGCACTAGCAAGTCCTCGGAGCTTTTTGGTAGATCTAGAAGCGGTATTGGCTTGTTCTGCAACCACAGCGGTTCGGGGGTGGGCGGGCGCGGCCGCCGTGGCGTCCCGCTCACCGTGCTGAAGCTGCTGAGCGAGAAGTCGCTGTCGCTGGTCGCGCCCGCGCCCACGATTGAATCCTCACTCTCGGATGCCGACAGCGCAGCGTCCTCCTCCTGCTCGGACTTGTCGGTGGAGTCGTCGCCGAAGTCCGAGCCATAGTGATACTCGGAGTCGTGGCACTCGCTCGCCTGCGGATTGTAGCCGCGGCGTTGATAAGCACCCCCAACGGTGGTCGCGCCGCGCTTCTTTCCTCTTGTGCGCGCCCCACGCCGACTGCGTGGCTTCTCCACCTGCGGCGACGAGGCCCGCGACGCCGACGGCGTGCTCACCGGCGAATCCGAGCCGCGATTGAGGTTCTGCAGGTATTTGGGCTTCTTGAGCAGCTGATACTGGAACTTCTTCGTGGTGCGCTCGGCCACCTGGACCTTCGGCGGCCGGCCGCGCTTCTTGGCGCCGCGCGCCGACATTACCACCCCGTGCGCGTCGTCGCCCTGACAACGGGCATCAAGTCGTCCGGCGGGGGCCGCACGTGCACGGCGCGGGCAACACACTATTTACAAAACACAAGGCAAATGTCAAAAATGCGTGCGGGCTCCGCTCATTCTGCCATGTTCCGGCCCGCCGTTCGATGCGAGGCGCAGGCGTCACGTGACCTCCGTCTCTAGGCTCCAACGGGAAATGCGCACGGACTCACCGCTTTCCGCCGCTCGGCCCGCTGCGCTTCACGCAGGTCTGCAACGTTCACCTTGTAGGCGGAATGTCTAGCTCAACGCCATTAACGGACGCGCTGCGCTAATCTCCCTAGCCAAGCACTTTCACACTCATCCACACTGACGCTGCGCGAACGGCGATGCAGCGAACAACAACGCTTTGCAACGCGCACGCTCATTGGCCGCCGACAATGGACGCCATGACAATTCGCAGCGGCGATTATTGCGATGGGAACGAATTTACCTGCGCCCGACTCTTCCACGCTCGCCCGCCTCGATTTTTCCGCGCGTTTACCTGTTCCAGGTGGAAATCGCACTTTAATCCCGCTGCTTTCGATGAAAATTCAGCACATACGGACGGGAACGACGACCAATCCTGGCGCGCAACACTGATAATGAACACACTTCAATGCAGATGGCGCAGTGGTAGCATTGCATCAGTTGACGAAAAGATGATTTTCTTTAGGGATTCCGCCCAATTCACCTTTATTAATCGTGCTTTAATTAATTACGATCTTCCAGGAAGTATGCGCTTCCGTGTGCATTGTTTACATAAAATCTTATGTAATTTCCGGTGCGCAGCGGAAGCGATCCAAAATTCTGAGATTGTCAACTGTCAAACAGTTCAAAATAAGTAAACAGCGCCGCACTTTGTTTCCGAACACTTTAGAATCGTTATAAACACGTGCCCCGCACTGTTTATCCACCATAAAAACGTAAACTGAAGCTGCATTTAGCGTTCTATCACTGATTGAAGATGTTTTTACGCGAATTCGTTGCCGCAGTTGCCGAAATTCCAGTTGAATGTGATAAAGCCGCGCCATGTTTTCCCAGATATAGCACGGCAGCGTTGGCAGCGCTCCCAAGGTCGCGTAGGTCAGGCTATCAACGTGTCCGTGTCCGCACACCATATTAGAATTCCCAATCGATTTGCACCCTTTTTTTTCGAACGTCCGAACGCGAATTCTCACAATGGCCGGCCCGATCAAGATGTACGCGATGCGGCAGATCGTGCGCCACGATGTGTCGGTGGAGCTGCCGGCGTGCATGTACCGCCTGCCGAACATCCACGGCGCGATCGCCGGCGACGACGGCATCGGTGGCGCGGCGAAGAGGAAAAATGGCACTGCATGCGGCGCACACCCAGCCAGCCCGTCAGCGACCAGTATGGAGCTCGTTGCCGAGCAGGTTAAGCAGTTTCTAAAGGTTCACTAGCTGTTCACTTTGCACGCGCGCGTAACGTGCGGCGGCAGATCGCACCCCCCGGAGGCCTTAGCGCGCACCCGGATCGCCGGCGGTGTGCGAATTATCGCCCGACGACGCGGCCACGCAAGAACGGGCAGGTAATTCCGGCCGCTGGCTGGTGCACAACTAACTCTCAGCTCAGTTAAGCAACTGTCAAAAAGCATTGCTAGATTACACACATATTGCATATTTGCTCATTGCTGCCCCAAACCACATGTGCAAACCAAGATCACCACATTATCTCGCCCAGAAGTCCAGAAATTCAGATCCATTCAGTAATTTAAGTGAGCACATCAAATTCATTGCTATACCATGTTGATCATGTATTTTATAAATATGGTAAATTGGTAAAGTAATGGGCATGTTCATTTGCAGAACAATCAGATGCTGACAATGGCTGTGGTGCAGCAAAGGCAGGAAGTGATTCTGCAGCAGTTGGAGGTCCTGAAGAAGCAAATGACTGCCATTCGGGACAGTTTATACTCAAGCAGCACAAGCTGCACAGCATCAGCCAAGGGAAAAGTCAACAAAAAGCAAAGTGGAAAACTGAATGTAAGTCCCACAGTTGCAATTTCCTTAAAAAGAAGCTAATTTACAGGTGGAACACAATTTACAGGTGAAACAACTCCCTGATGATATTGCCCTCAACATCAACCCATCCAATCCACCTTACTCCTTGCTTTTACTACAAAAACTATGGAAAAACACCATTGACATCAACATTCAATCCTATGTTCACTCAACTGTCTCAAAGCTGCCAGGAAATGTTCAGATGTTTCTTCAAAGTATCCCTGAGACTCAACCAACATCAACTTTGCCTTGTGTGACATTGAGATTAATTTGGAAAGCAAGTAAGTTCCAAGTTCTTCCCCAAAAATGTTTGCCTTTGTTACATTAATATATATTTGATTTGGCACTTTTTGATATGGATTTAAAAGCGTTCTTGTAAATATTAAAGAAAATCGATTTTTTCCTTTAATTCTTAAGTTGGAGTTAATCAGATGGAGCTCAATGGCCCAAGACCCATCCAAGGTGAAGTCAACCTTCTGAGATACCTAGCGCGCCTCACGTCGGGCCTAAATTACGACGAGGACACCGACATGGACGGCTATCTCGATACCTGCTACAACATCGCGCGATCGAAGACTAAAACCGAGCGTTCGCCGCTCTTCCAACGTCTGAGCAAGAAAATGGGCAAGGCGCCGTTCATTTTTGGCCAGTTTTCCATTGTGGACATTGCTGCCTACTCTGCCATCAAGCAGACTGCAGGCGCAGGTGAGGTAAATGCGGGCCTGACCAAATGGATGCAGAATTGTGAGAATTGCAACTAAAACCAAGTACATCAGAACAAAGTATAACAAAGAAATAAAAATGATGAATAAGAACTAAAGAAACAAAAATTACTTATGAACTAAACTTAACATTTACAGCTACAATATGCAATTCCAATCCTTTACAAGCTCATGGTTTTTTTTCTTTAATTTTATTTCATTTCGTTTTATATAGTTTTTTAATAGTTCCATTTTTTGTTTTTCATTGTTAAGTAGTAGATTCATTCATTAATCATTAAATCACAGTTTACTTTTTACATTTACAAAAGGTTCATACTCGCGAACAATTCAGAGAATCAATTACTTAATCAAAAACGCATAAATACAAGAAGAAAATTATGTACTTAAATTTAAATAAATAGAGTAATCGTGGGCAGTGTGAATGCATTTGCTTACAATTAAAATATGCGTTTTTTGCAACACAAAGGTTTTTTAAGAGTTAAATTAAGTCTTGTAGTCTTTCAACGCTAGACAAGTTTAAACATCTTCAAACGCAACGATATAATTAAAATCTGTTTAAACTTCTTTCATTTCTGCAGTGTATGCTGCCATTATTTAGTGTATCTTTGACGTTTTTTTTCAATTCGTTATCTGTAAGTGTTGCTTATACTGGTGTGTCTTCAGTTATTAATATTTTTTCGTTACCTCATTAGGATAGATATTGTGATAATGTATGTATGCATTTCCTGCATGATTATGCTTGAACCTTGAACAAGTACATAGTTACATGTTACATACGACGCTTACATCTTACTGTTAGTGTTTACCTTTGGAAATCAGTTTTTGAGGATCAGTTCAAAGTGTCGAAAGTGGTCTCGATACATCGGTACAAATAATTTATCAATTATCAAACACTAATAGAAGTCTAAAATTTGCCTATGCCGACTAAATGTCTTACTTTCTGCGACTTCAAAAGGCACTAATGAAAAAAGTGTGTTTTTGAAGTCGTTACAAGGTGCTAACAAGAGTTCTAAACAATATTGTCATAGTCCGTTAATGATTTGGGCTTGGGCAGATATTTGGGAGAGAGTTGTAAAGCTTACCAGCCTAATTAATTGCTAGCTGATCTTGTGGCACGCGCGCGCGTTCGCTAGTTGTGTATTGCCAATTCTTTTCCATTCAAGTCGATTGTATATGTACAAAGTTAAAGCGCCCTTCTGATTATTGAACTGGGCTATAGTCATATCAAAGGGTTCTACGAGTACTTATCAGTGCCATACCATACCATACAATATATATATATATAAGTTACTTAACTTCTATAATGTAATTGTAAACGTTCAAGTCTTGTTTGAGTGAGATATTCTTAGGTCTAGCTGCCGATACTCGTCGTGGTATTAGACCGGGCGCTAGTAGCAGATTTTTGGCCGTGATTAGTGCAGTATGCCTCTTGGGGTATATTGTGACGATAATAAGCTATGTTTAAATAAATAATTCAGTGTTCTTCTTATACAGGGTGTTCCTGACATACGGGATTCTTTTTAGACAAAAGTTGTTCAAAATTGAAATTTCCACAACCCTATAATATTTTCAAGTATACAGAGTATGGCACTAAAAATATGTTTTTTTAAATAAAACAACACTCTGTATACTTTAAAATGTTATAGGGTTGTAGAGATTTCAAGTTTGAACTTTTGTCTAAATGGTTTTTTAGAAATTATCAGTTTTCTACCCAAAATCGATGAATCCCGTTTGTCGGCGACACCCTGTATATGAAGAACACGAAATTATTCATTTATATATAGATTATTATCGTTACAATATCCATACCTCAATATACCCCAATAGGCATACTGAACTAAATCACGGCCAAATATCTGTTGCTAGCGTCCGGTCTATATTAATTAGATTTTTTTTATATCAATTACGTCTACGAACCGCTAGTACTTCATTTTGATTACAATGGCAATTATAGTGATTGATTCTGGCACTACTTAGATTCCGCATTCCGTCGCTGTTTGCGTTAATTGCACTAAGTTTGTTTCGAGTCGATTGTCTTAATACCTAGCCTAATGCAACATCAACTTAGGAATTAATCTTTGTCACCGTTATGCGTCTCGTCCGCCGAATTCGTTTATGTCACGCTTAAAACTAGTGCTAGGCGACGGGGGCCGTCGCTATACGAAGGACGAGAAGCCGGGCAGCGGCGCCCGCGAACGCGCCATGTTGTTGAGGATGATCTGGCCGCCGTTGAGGCTCACCACCGCGCTGCCCTCCGGCTCCGAGTCGGTGTAGCTAGAATAGTTCCGCACAGGCTTCTGCCTCTTCCAGGATTGCCGCAGGGAATCGTTCACGTTGGCGTAGTGATTGACGAACGAGTGCGGATCGGAGCGGACGCTCTCGTTCTCGCTCTCAGAGGCCTGCAAGCAAATCAACAGCTTAATGTCGGCGCCACACGCAGCCGCAGTGCAACTAGTGGAATAAATGAAACATTCGGACAACATGTAGTACGGAAAATACTGTATACAATTGATGTAAAGAAATGTGCTAAATGGACGGAAACGGTAGCTGCCGTTGCAAAACATGCAGAAATAAACGTTTGTGCATAACCTCACAACTTGACTTCCCACATGAAATGGCTATTTGTCAAATAAAAAGGTCTTACTTTGTACTCAGCCAGAATGTAAACTCGCATTTATAAACTCTTTTTTTAGCAACTGTCTTTTGTTCAGTTAATTTATCATATTTTTCACTTTTATTTTCATTGGGGTGAACTGTTCAGAAATGATAGGAACCAAACATAAGAAGCATTTCGTACTCATAAGTATTCAATAGATTTGTTCCAAATACCTGTCACAATTTCAATAATAATTTCTTTTTGTTTCACCTGGAAATGGAAAGAAGACAAGAGCTCTTTATTGGCACCAATATCAATTCACCAACGAAAGATATAAGCAACCAAAAAAGAAAACACAACTCATCGCCAGGGGCAAGAAACAACGCATTGCATTACTATACCTGTATCATTGGAAAGCACACCTTGAGAGAATCAGCGCACGTGGAAAATATACGGAGTTTAATTTACCTGCGAGTCGGTGGAACTCATCTCCGAGGGTTTCTCGGTGACGCTGCTATCGTCCGGCGTCTCGTCGTAGCCCTTGAGGCTCTCCTCGTCGGAGTGATAGGCCACGGAGGCGGGCGATGGGCGCGGCGGCGATTTGCCAAGCGGTGGCGGCGGCAGTACCTGCTTGCGGTGCAACGTGCCGCGCTTGCTGATGGTGCCCAGATTGCTCAGGTTGCCGCCGCCGTGCCGCGACCGGTACAATTCCATCGCGAGCTCTTGCCGATCATCGATTGACATCGCCATTGATTCTTCAAGCGTTTTTTGTACTTCCTCTGTTTTAAAAACAATTTAAACAATCAGTTTCGTTATACAGTGCTTTTCATTTATCCTCGAACATAGGCCAATGCATTGCCCATATGAAACTGCAAGCCAATGTTTCCAAGTAAATAAACGAACGACGCAGGAGCAGAAAAAAAAACAAAAAACAGATTCGCTGATTGCTCCCAAACCACTGG
>JARJDQ010018725.1:0-35814 GCA_030264215.1 Geostiba sp. GC000077 | reverse complement strand
GTGCAATTTAAGAGAAAACTAATTTTGCAGAAGTGTTCGATTTTTAAATCTGCTACTGTGGAACTGTGTAACTATGTATTTTTGTAACCTAAAAATCAAAACTTTGATGACCTCGTGTGACCAAACGAAGAGAGTTGGAACATTTTTGTATTAAAATGTTCTACTCTGAATTAACCAAAGAATCGCGCCACGTCAGCCGCGTGTAGATCACGCATTTCGGGGACACCCTGTATAGCGATTCTTTCAATATCACGAATTTTGATGCAAAATAGAAATCATGCATTCTTTGTGAATATAAGAATTTACAGGGAACTTGGAGTTGTGAAGTTATGACTCTTTCAGCGACGTAATGTAGTAAAAATATTTTGAATTGTAGACAAACAAAAGAAAGCTTCAAAAAATATCTCTCCTCGGCGCTATTTCACATGTATTATTATAAATGCCCAGAAACGACAAATAAGCAAACTTGGTTGCATACATTAAATAACGAGATACCTACATTTTTAGGTTGCGTTGTGCCGATGTTGCATGAATTGAGATAAAATGCAATGAAAATACTTCACATCCCCAGTTCCACTGCTGGCATACTGCGTTGTGATTTTGATTTTATTTGCTGCCGCCTCCGCTGCCGCCACTCATCACAGCCACTCATCCAGCGAGTAACCAAATAAATGCACTCCGCATCCTCTGCCAGCGCCAGCGTATTTAAATGTGCTTATTAGTTGCACATCGACTCTAGGAATTACGGAATTACTGGAATTACGAATTTAATAATCGGGTGCATTCGCTGAATCGCAATGCGTAATGTGTAATCATAACGTCCTAACTGATTAGCAATCCTATTCGTTATTCAATATTCGAGTATTGAACAAAATGTGAATTGATTTAATCACAAATTCGCTTTTTCCCCACAATCCCCTCTAAAATTATCCCTTCTGTTGTGGTCTGCCGTTCGGTGGAAGTGTGGCTATGATATCAGTAGAAAAATACGCGTCAAGAGCCAAACTCATTGGTTGTGGGCGTTGTCGCCCTCGTCGCTTTCGTTGCCAGCAAAAGTCCTCAGTCGGTTCAATATCTATAATATCGCCAGAGCCATCGTCATCGATGTCGTCTCAATAGCCACCACCCCGACACGTTCACATCCTTTTTTTTCTCTCCACCAAGCACACTTCGATATCGAAAAATATGAAGCGCACGTTTGATAGCTTTGCACTGGTCCTGGTCCTTCAACTTCCAATCTCTATCACCAGACCGCAGCTCTTGAGTCCATGAAGACGTCATTTGATGGCACAATGAGTTTCTTCTGAAAGGAGATAGTTTCATCTCAATCGTCTCCCAAAATTGGCAGACGAAATTTCTTTCGACTTTTTTTAACAAAGAAAAAAAATGTTTGAAGGGTGTTGTTGATCACAATTTAATGTAACACTGTGGGCTTGCAATTCAGGCGCAATTAAAACAACGTCGACAAGCACTAAACGTCCGCAACTATAATAAAATAAATCAAAATAAATTGCCACGCAAGAGGGCGCTGTTAACTAACACAGGAAATGCATTTAGATTGTGAAGATTTTGATGCATTTAGCATATTTAATGCATTATACTGGTTGTTTATAATTCCAACCAAACTAAAACACAGTTTCAAGCTGACTGAATATTTAAATAATAATCTACATTTATTACCTATACTTGTCTGATATCAACAATTATTTTTTTAATGAACGTTTTTTTTTTATCTGGGTTTAAAGTTTAATTGATCCTGGTGTGTTAATTACAAAATTTCAATAAATCAACTTTTAATTAAGCTCCACAGATTTGAACAGCGGCTGCCTCGTCGATGCTCATTCCAACAGGATAACCAGTTGTCTGGCTGCGCCTGCTCGAATGGTGGAATTGTGAAATTGCGGGCTGGAGATGACGATCGGTGAAGCACCTACAAGTGCCCCTTCGTAGGCAATCCAATCCTCCATCCACACCACTCTATACTGAAAACTCAAAATTCAACTAACTGATCTGCCATTCAGGCCACTTCATGAAATGTGAAATGAGCAGGGTTGTTAAAAAACCGGTTTTCTTTTAATGAAACAAAACAAACGTTTTTTTCCTTTAAAACGTGTTTTGTTATGTTTAAAACTTTATTTTTTAGTTTTTAGGTTTAAAACGTGTTTTTGTTTAAAAACGTGTTTTTTTACGTTTAAAACTTTGTTCTTTGATTCACTTAACAACCCTGGAAATAAGCACGACATGCTTCATTTCATGTCGTGCTTATTTCCAAAATATAAAACACCATGAATTACCCACATCAACAACCCTTCCAATACACTTGACGAAGATTATGAATTTAATAAATTAATTAGGTTTCATTGCGATATATTCACAATTTCACATTTCGCATTGCAAACATATAACATCGCGCATGTTTGAATCATGCATTGTTCCAAGTCTGGCGCTTTCAAGTCTAAACTCGAAATTCTCAAGTTTTCACACATTCGCATTATCATCACCATCACCGTCGGCGGCGACGGCGGCGGCGGCGGCGGCATGGCGTAAAAGTGGTGTAAAAGTTACGAGTTGCTTACAGCACAGTTTAGCAGAGCGACGCGTAGCTGGAGCGTCTGCAAAGTCGACGTAAACGCCACTTTGCTTTTCATTTCGTTACTAATGTCCTTTATTCGCGCCTTTTGAACGCGTCACTATTGTATTCGCCAAGACTTCCAGACATGCACATTCTAAACTCGGTACAACACACAGCGAAGGATATTCTCATCCCCCTATCTCACAGTGCGGCCCGAGCGCGATTTTAGGCTTCTGCCCTTCAGGCGTGAATCGTGAATCTATTTCGTATTCTTTGGATTTACATGCCTTTAACGTCTCGCTGCAAAATCCCTTCGCATTCATTTTACACCCAACTATATTTCCAAGTTTTCACATTTCGAATATAGTTAAAATCAAATTTCCATCCATTTCCAAAGTACGTCTAGCATACTCACGCTAATATTTGCAAAAGTGTTTAGCCAGGTGGAAATCACGCGTACAATTAAATTCCTGATTTCCACCTGAGTCGCGCGTGCATGTCATTCAACGCTAGTCTACTGTAAACAGTGGTTTGCTTTGTCTTTCGTGTGAAATTTGCAACTTTCCCAGCAGGGATTGCGTTTTGTGTGGTAAATGTATAGGGTGTGTAAAAATGTGTGTGAGAGCTTCAAATGTAGGAGCTTACAAATATGCATAATAACAAAAGTCTTTTACTTTCCAAAGCAGCCGTTTTATAAATCAAAGACTTATGCAAAGCTAGTTTTGTTCAAAAAATGTTTACATTTAAAAAAATTTACGTTTGACAACATTGGAAAATTTTGCGTTTTTTTGATATTTGTAAAATTTGTTCTTTTATCAGTATTGTACTTAGGAATATTTGCCTATTTTAACAGATTTTCATTTTCTTGTTGTTATTGTTGGTGTTTACATTGTTATCAGTTGGAGCATAGGAAATAAATGTTTAATTTAATTTTAAGATCCAACCCTGTTTTTCAAATCAATACGTATCATGGCGTATCATGCCCCCTGGTCTATCAACCCCCCTGGTCTAACAACCCCCCTGGCTCCCTGTGGGAGGTATATTTCCAGTGGCCCCCCCTCCTCTTTTTAATGCATTTGTAGAAAAACGTATTTTTTCCATATAGCAGTTTAAATGTATTAAAATGAATAGGAACATTTCACATGTCAGTCTGACTTTACAAATTTAATTTTTCGGGATAATTACACTTAGTTAGATGCTAACTATAACTCCTTGTTGGCAAGGTTAGATTTTCAACTCAGAATTGCAAAAAAAAAATCCCAATGAAAATCTTACAGTTATTTCAACTCACCCTGTATTGTTGCGTTATTTTTACAGTTTCCACACCGCCACACCTAATTTATAATGAACTTAAGTCGCGTATTGATGGAAAAATCGACGCAGAGCGAAATTGCGCCCAGCAAACGCCTCGGGGTGTAATAGCAGACAGCAGAAGGGCGCAAGATGTTGCCTCGGTTTATTTAATAATTTTCTCATTTACGCCTCCTCATTGTGTTTCATTCTGCTTCGATTTCGAGATTCTGCAATTTATCAAGACAGTTCGCACACTCTGAGCGTTTCACAAAACAACCCCCAACAATATTTACGCTCACAACAAGCTTAACTCACTTTTAATGCATTTCCCAAATGAAAAGCTTCAAGGTTAAAAACCGAATGTTTTAGTTGTTGTTGTTATTGTTATGTTTTGGAGAGGTAGAGGTAGGCAAGTGCTTGGAATTCTCATCACTTCGTTTAATTCCTCGAGCAGTGATTGTGCACCATCATCCATTAGAAAATTGTATTTCGTCCTTTCGCAACTCCCGCACAAAAAGTCGAAGAAAAATTGAACACAGGCGGCCGTGAGTGAATGGAGTTAAAAACAAAAAGACGCACACGGCGCGATGAAAAGGAGAGGAAATGCAAAAAGGAGCAATTGGAGTGCGCAGGAAAATGCCCAATGGTGTCGGATAACGAGTCCATTGTATGATACGAAGTTAGTTTCCTCAGCGCCTACCAATCGTCGAATCGAATCAGTGTCTCCATCAATTTCGTACTTGCGACGCGATTGGATTTTTCAACGTCGTCGTCCTATATCGTTGTTTATTCGACAACACGGAGGAGACAAATATAATAGTACATTACATACTAAAAGTGGAAAACAGTGAATTACATTACGAGCGAAATATTGTAATTTCGCAAGTAGGCAACGTCTTCTGCAATCTCATTACGAAACTAGTTGCCTAACGAATTCATTAAGATACTCCATCATTAAACTGGAACTTTACGCATTGTATGCGATGTCATAATGACCAGTTTTAGAGGTCGTCGTAGAGAAAATATTATATTGCTGTAAATGTGGCCTTAATATTCAAATTATCACAATGGTCTACTGTTTGCAACACATTAAACACATAAATTTAACTTCAATTTTCTGTTATTTAACTTCAATTAACTGTTATTTTCTGAAACTGGTGTGAAATGTGTTGCATACCGTAAGCTATGTGTACATTCGTAGCGTTGTTGTCGCGTTTACAGGTTGGCGCCACCTAGAATTTGAGTTATGTAACTATTTTTCTAACCGCCCGCAAAATAGGGTGGTAAAGTTCAACTGACATGTGCAGGCGTGCGAAAAGCATATTTAATTCGTGCAATTATTTCGTTTGCGAGAGCGGCAGAAGTTGTATCCTCTCATTGTTGTGAGGCTGCTATTATCCGAACGTGTGGCGACTATCAACGAGCATCAAAAAATTATCTCATAAACGTGATGGCAAGGGTGCGCAAGTTGAAGCAACTTTGTTCGCGGCAAGAATGAAAAATAAAAGACCTCTGTTTCGATTACCGGGCAGCAGCCTTGCGCGCCTTGCTTCGGGGGTGGAAATGAACCACTATTAGGTCCGAGAGTGTCCGCATCGTCCGCGCACCATCTCTTCCTTTAATTCCTGCGATAATAAAGCCAAGAGAATAGCCTCGCACACGGCACCAACGGAAAGCTGCGCTTTAGCTTCGTCCCGCGGTGTGTCGGCCTCCTCTCCGCAAATAATTACAAAACTTTATGATTACTTGTATAATTATAAAACTCTTGTGCCGCAAGTTTTATAAATGGTCGGGTTGAACACGCCGCGGCGAATTTTAATCGAGAGAAATTTTTACGCCACGCAGAATGAAATCAGAAGAACGGGACGGAAAAAAAAACACTGGCTAAAGCGTGGAATAATAAAAGAGGGCGTTCTGGAAAACTAAACCAAACACGTTTAAATTTGAATTTTAAACGTTGAGAAATGCTTAAATTATTTAAATAAACATGAAAATGAATGTAGCGTTATTTTGAGAGGGGGGGGGGAGGCAGGAAAAACACGAGTTAACAGGTGAATAAAAATGCAATTTTCTTTATGGAGCGTAAAATTGCGCACGGCGTGTGGTGCTGCTTATTTTTTAACAGCCGGCCAAGTTTCTTCCGAGACTCCTTGCTTTTGCTTCGTGCATTTTTCCCGTGCGTTTTGTGCACTTCACATCGGCTTGCCTTACGTCTTGTTACGTCTTGTTATTGCCGCCGCAGCGACTTCGCCTAACCTAGGAGTAGTTTTCCGTTACTTTCGTGCGCGGGGTGGCGGGTCGCATTGTAATATTCATAAATTCGCCCTCGACTCGCCTATTTAACACACACTCAAATCTTCATTTTTATTACTTCTTTGCGGCGGCGGCGCCGGCGGCGGTTTTACGTTTCACTTAATTTTTAAACTTTTCATTTTCATAACGGAAACGCTCGGGAGATCCTTGCGGTTTGATTACGAAAAAATCCCCTCCTACCCCACAGCACCCAGGACGAACGGCAAACAAATAAGGTGACTAAAGGAAACGTAAATCACAGATAAAATCGCACCGCGTTCGCCTCGGAACCCCGGATGTTATTATATTATCATCGGCCGGCGATGCGAAACAATGGCGTGTGTCCTTTATCTCATCACAAACGCCGGCCTGGCAACCCTTTTACTTGCGGCTGCGGCGGCGGTTTTGATTATACAATATGTGTTATGCCCCGGCGCCTTCACCACCAGGTTCACGCTCGTGACGACGCGGCAACTCGGCGCGGAATTCATGAATCCTTAATGAACGAATCCTTTTCGTGGAGGTGAAACCTCCGGTGCCATTTTCGCGCAGAATTAAAACATTACGACATTGTTTTCCTAAGTTGATTGCTTATATTGTAAAATCGCTGATGCTTTCAAGCGCTCCTTTGCGGTCCATTGTTCTTTTAATTAATATTTTCGCGTAAAATCAACAATCTGACGTGCAGGAGTAGCTACATTACGCTAACGCGTACTTTTTAGCTGCAATATTATATTATGGGCAAATTTACACTCTTCTTGGGTGGATGATTAGCAAAGACAATATGACAATATTTGTAGAAGTTTTTTTTTTCGAATTCCCCGTTTCAAAAGTAGGGTGGAAAAGTTTTATGCCATTTAATGTCACAAAATCTTGAAGAGAAGAGAAGGGACAATGAAGTACAAAAAAAAGTTAAAAATTACTCTGGGAAAATACGAATAACTACGAAATGTTTTTTTTTTCTTCAAGTAAACGCATCGAAAATGTATTTCTCGAAAGAAGCACGTTTAAGTGCCGCAGTTAAAGTTAATCAAGCGAACGATAACGACGTTTTCTATTAGATTAATCGCCCTCGAAACGCGAAGTCATAGTTTTCCCACCCGTGCGATCGATTCCCGCATTTCCGCGTAAACTTAAACTTCAACTTAAAGTAAAGCATTTTGGCCGTAAGCGCGCAAACGTGCGCCGCGAAGCAAGTACACAAATAGATCCCAATTTTCACCAAAGTGCCCAACTTGGCGCCGCATCATGGAACTCAATTAACAAACGCAAATAACAAATAAATCATCAATTGCCATTGTGCGGCTGATTAATTGCCCGCTGCGCCGTTCTTAGCATAATTGAGGTGCATGGCGGATGCAAAGGCCGTATCGATCCCGCCCTTAGCAAAGCAGCTCGGGGAGGAATTCATGAATGTCAACATCAACACAAGTTTGCTTTAATCTTCGACGAGCGCGCGCGAAGCACCAAGGAGGTGGTTAATTGCGCTTATTGCCGGTTTACGCGCGTTTAACTTTGATTTATCGGTTTACACCTCGTCTCGCACTAGCGGCACCACCTTGGGCATCTTCACCCCCCTCACCCCCGCCCCCCTCCTTTTTGGAAAGTTCGGCGCGCATGTTTAGGGACTGGGACAGCGTCCCGGAGGGCCGGGAATGTCGAACGCGCTAAGCATGCGCGGTATTATTCCCGGAATAATTGGAATACTGATACCAACAATCTGCTGAGCATAAATCAATTATCTCACTAAAAATAACAACCCTCTAGGAACAATACAATATTTGTGGAAAAAATTAGTGTAAGAGCTTCTCGTGTTGTACCGTGCCTTCTATGATAATTTCTAGAGATGTGCTCATATGCGTCATTATTTTTAAAATTCCTTTATGTATTCAGATAGCCAAGGAGACTTCTCTTTGAATCTCTCTTTGCGATGCGCACGATTCTAACCTCCTCAGGGCACAGGAAGTGACATATATGTATGTATAAGTCATTTTAACGGAGAATTAATTTATATATTTTCCGATGATTCAAATAACCCAAGAGACGCTCTTATAGGTACATCCTCACTCAACCCTCTCCGGGACCCGCAAGTGCCTTAAAATAAAATTTGAAGTGTTGACGAATTAATTTGATAATTTGACGACAGTCGACGGAAAATCCTTTATATTTTCCGAACGCGTTTTCCTATTTTCAGTATCAATACTGCACCCTGTCTCAACCCCCTCAGTGCCGTGGAAGTGTCTTAAAACTAAATTTGAAAATTTTCCGATGTATGTTCATATTATGCTTTATATGTCCCGAATGCGAGCTCTTTCCTTTAGTTTCTTTAGGGGTTCTGATAGGCAAGAAGATGATTTTTAGAATGCACCACGTCCCAACCCCCTAAGGATCACGGGAAATGGCTTAAAATCAATTTGGAAGCTTTGGCGATTCATTTCGATATTTGTTTGAAACGCGTAATTTTATATTTCTCTTCGTCAATTTTAAAATGTTGGTAAGCTGGTAATATTTTAAATTCAATAAAATAGTGTTGTATTATTATTACTTTGCATTGTTCCGCAATCTGCTTTCAAAGTTTAGTATTTGAAATTGAATATCAGGCATCGGTCGCCGCTCATGAAACTGAAAACAAAATTCCAAATCATTTTTGTTGTCCATTAAAACTTGGAAAATTTTAGTTCGACTATTTTTTCAAAGATGGCAGTTGTTGAATTTCTTCAAGAGCTTGGTCGCCAATCGGAAATATAAGTACGAAATCCGGTGGCTGAGACGCAGTCGGGGCGGGGCCGGGAGCGATTGCGGATCACATGAAATAGAGACGAACTTTAAATTGATATTGACATTACAATTGATTGACTACTTTGTACCTCCGTCAACTAGCGCCATCTATCGGAGACTAGTGGAACTAACACAGGAAACTGTCCTTCTAGTTCCACTAGTCTCCGATAGATGGCGCTGGTTGACGGAATTTTGAAATAATTTTCAACACTCAGTTCCATGGGCTGCGAACGCCCACACTAATTTCATAAATAACTATTAAGTCTCTTCCCGAGGTCTGTGGAGGTTCGCAGCGGGTGCATATTAAGGAGCGTCTTCTTGGCTATCACAAGCCGTAGAGAAACATAAAAAAGAGCAGGCGTTCGGAAAATATCACGGATTTACACTGCACGGCGTCAAAATATAGAGAAAAAATCGCATACATTTCAAAATTGATTTTAAGACCTCTATGGAAGTTGGGACCAGGTGCATCTTAAACCGTCTTTTCGGCTATCAGAATACGCAAAGCAACTAAAATACAGAGCGTTTGGCAAATATAAGAATCTTCTGTTTTCACTTCTTTGATATGATAAGGGACATTTGTAGTAATTTGTAGAATGTTGTTGTAATAGTTATTATATTATAATAATTCACAATACACAGTATTTTATGTATGTACAAAATTTACAGTAATATATAGACATCACAATTTTTCCTATATTTATACTTTTTGTTATCCCCTTATTTTGTTATACATCTTCCTTTGTGTTGTTGCATGCTTATTATCCTGTCAATTAATTTTATTCACATATTCTTTCTTGTCGCATTGTCGACTTCCCAAATTCTCGATTTTCAGTTATGCTTAATATTAGTTCATAATAATCCAACATATCATCATTTTCCGCATTATTATCATCTTAATAACGTTTCTCTAACTTATTATATATATATATTCATATTCTTTATATATATATATATAATATTTATATATTTATATACTTAGTGCTAAATACACTGTACAGAACATATCGTATTCTAAAGAATTAAAAATAAAGGATACTTAAAGTAATCTAATAACAATGAAAAAATCATAAAATGACCATCTCATTTAAAGGATGGATGGTTTTTCTTGTAACCTTTATTGTATGAATTCTCTCGATTCAATCGTCGACTGATTTTTTGAGGAGTAATAAATTTCTGCTCATTGCAAATTCATAATTGTAACCAAACAGTTATTCATAATTGTCAAGTTATTCACATTTATACAAATAGTCAATCTTTCGTCATTCTAATTCTTTGCAATTATATCAATAGTTAATTAGTATAACAATTTTGCATCTTCATCATTGCGTTTTAGCTGCGGGGCGACCGTCGTCAGTTTCTTAACGCACTCACTGTACTATGTATGTAATTATATGTAGTATCTCTAAAATATTTTACATTTAACTGATTGAACTTGTAAACAGCGAACGTTAGGATGCAATATGTAAGTTCGTGAGCGTATTCATCGTGTGTGTAGGTATGAGTGGTGTATGAGTGGTGTAGTGTGTGAGACTTAGTTTTCATAAGTTTGTCTGTTTTTGCATTTTTACTGCGACTGTCGTGTGTTCTATTTATCTTATAATGTTGTTATAATAGTAATGCTTACGTTAGTACTGGTTGCGTTTCGCGTTCAAGTTTCAAACGGATAAGGTCGAAAGTCAACAAAAAGAAAATGCTATTGCACGCCGCATTCGCTGCGTGCATTCACAAATCAAACGTTGCATCGCTACAATGATAAGATATTCAATGAGGACGATTGCTGCAAGTTGAGCATCGCTGCAAACTTATCACTAATAATACAAAGCGCATCGCCAAATCGCAGCGGTGTTAACTCGCGCTCGCCCATCGGCGCCGCTCGAATTGATCGTCTTCCAATTGTTGACCCGTCGTCTGTGAGTGTATGTGGAGCGAAATCGAGATCAATTTATCGATCCATCAGCCATGAGCGTCAACAGATTGATAACGATCTTGTTTTACATTACATGATGGTAGCGTTCGTTAGTAATCAGATTGAACTGAAGAATTCAAAACAAGTCGAAATTTTGTTGAAAAATAAAAAATATATAATAACGTGTATCTACTAATTAGTAATAAAAAAAGATCAAAATATTCCCTTCGTTATTCCTCCACTTTACATATGAATTTGTTTCTTTACATAATAACTAAGCGCGCGCGCAATGAGATCTCTTTTATAGGTAGTAAGATATTTTTTTGTGTTTTTCGCATTTTTCTTCTTATGTGTTCAGTTTAATAATGTACTATTATAGTTTCTTGTATGTTTAAATATTTTCGTAATAGTAAATAACGTTTAACTACTTTTGTCAAGAAATCACAGTGAAATTTTTAATTAATAATATAAATCTTTTATCTTTTCCATTTGCAAATCGTTTCTTAAGTATGTGTGTTCAAAATTTCTCATCATTTTTTATACCAAATAGCCGTACTTTAAATTATCTTGGTTTGCATTTCAGGTGTAAAGTTAGTTATACTAGCCTTGAATCATTCATATTTCGAGTCGTAGATAGATATTTCGTGAAAGCACAGGTAGCGCTTATAGTGTCGACATAAAGTGTAGTTGCTGTAGTCCAATAGTGAGTGGCTACCCTAGGATGTTGGATTTTCACACCGTCGTGATGACAATCAGCAAGTGCGCAATGTCGGCGACGCGTTCCAATAAACTGGGTGCGATGCGACGCAGGTTCTCGTTGACAAAGTCACAGGATGGAAAAATGTGTACAACGTACGCCGGCTAAAAAAGAAGTCACATCGTTACATCGTCTTCCTATGCATTTGTGTGTATTTTGCATGGTTTGTGAAGCCGCCTGCCTGTGACTATGACGATTAAGTTAATTTCTCACGCATGCATGACCCCTTGCTCATAAATTAAATTAAATTCAAGTTCAAAGGTTGATTAAATTCATAGCCTTGATTTATTATCATGCATTATAATCAGAACACGATTGGTCTTGCAACGGCTGGCAATACAACTGCGTATCGATAAACGCTCGTAACTACTCTTACCGGTTGGGTGGTGCCAGGTGCCGCCACATTTACAATCCCTGCCGCCTGTTTGTGCTGTAAATAAGTGATGAAACCGTTGGTAAGGTTTGTGGATTGCTTCAATACGTCCATATGGTCATGACCGCACGGCAGTGCCAAGAGCATGCAGTGCTCATTCTCCTGCTGCAAATTAAATAAGTTAGTCAACGTTTCCACGCATTTGTTCGACAATAAGCGTTAAAATGATATCATAGGGTTTGAATGCCTAATAAAAACCAACCTGCATCTTTCTGGCAACTCCTTCAACTTGTGGTGGTTCAAGTCGCATTCGCTGGAATATCCTAAGCGGAGGAGTGCTGCCATCGATGTTCTTCGGCAGGCTCATCTTGGCGACGTGGTCGTTACCAGACACGAAGTACATCTGCACAGCGGCTTGGTCGTTCTTCAGTGCAAGCAGGCCTTGCCACATCAGCGGATATTGCTGTAAAAACGCCGATGCATTTCATATCGCTCTCGCGTACTCGATCAAAATACATACCTTCAGCAGCATGAGTAAACTCTCAGCCTGTGGTGGTACCTGACTAGCGTGCGGTGGCGTCGCAGCTTGAATGCCGCGTTGCGACGCCGGCGCATCACCAACGTGCCGTGCAACTGCGCCCATGATGTTACCCGCTGCGCCCAACACTGCTCCCAGGCCTAAACTGCTCATCCTTTCCGGTAAGTGCGTGGACATTGGTCTGTCAGGAGTGTGGATTGACAAAGGCCGCTCGATATGGGACGCTATCGCGGAGTGCGTGCTCAATGGCCTATCCGGCAGAGCACCCATGTGGCCCAGCGAGCGTTCGCTGCCCAATGCGGCCAATGAACCATGGCTTGTCAATGGGCGGTGAGCTGGTGGTGGCTCCTGCGAATCATAATATCTCCCAAGCTGATGCGGTACCCGGTTGGAGTGGATTCCATATGCTTGCGCTATTTGCGGTGAATCTAAACAGAAAGTACGCAATGGTATTACAACAATGCGCAATCTTAATAGCGAGGACTAGTCTACCTGTGGTCCTGTCCTGTAATGGCGATTGTAAGCTGTGTGGGACATTTGATCGGCCCGTGAGCGCCATACCCACTGATCCAGGTCGTCGCATCTCCAGCGGTGGTGACGTAACTGGAGCCTCTTCGCCTTCCTGCCCGTCGCTGGATTTTTCAATTCCCAGCATGGGACTTCTGAAATTACAATTGGAATCAATGCATGATGCAACACACTCCAAAATAGGAGCTGCAGAGTTGAAATTCCACGTACCTTGGAAGATGATAGGATTGTTGACGAATATATTGTTGATACAGCGATGAATGGATGTAATGCGAGTGCATGTCGTGCTGCAGCCGAACGTTCCCGGGCGTGTAATGCGCAATGCCTTCTCCCTGAAATAGAACAAGACGTTATTATCAATTTATTCGCAGCATGGCGAGCAAACAAATTACGACCACAAAACAGTGCTGGTTTGAGCAATAGTGCCAACTTGAATCTGTATTTTGTACACAAACTAAAAAGAAAATCCAAACGA
Organism: Geostiba sp. GC000077; assembly: GCA_030264215.1. Lineage (NCBI taxonomy): Eukaryota > Metazoa > Arthropoda > Insecta > Coleoptera > Staphylinidae > Geostiba > Geostiba sp. GC000077. The sequence goes on along the minus strand of JARJDQ010018725.1, from coordinate 22,299 downwards.
AAGAGATAAGAGAGGATTAGAATTCTTAAGTAAAATTATCACCTGAGGTGATGGTGAATTCTGATGAGCAGGCGGTGGACTGCGTCTTCTATTCTCTCCATGCTGCTAGAGCGGGTGGTTAGTGAAAAACAGAACCAGTTAGTAGTTACGTCGTTGGGCAAGATCGTCGGGCAGCAAAAGAAGCAAAGGGAAATGTTACTCACCATTGACGCTTCGTAGGCGGGCACTGGGATCACGTGCCGTCCCTGCGGGGACGCATTGGAGCGCGGCACCATCACGCAACCGCTACCGATCGACACCTCCACCTGCGGCGGTTCCATTGCGGACTTCGTGACGACGCGCTGTTGCCCCACGGCGGAGATGATATGCGACTTCAGTGGTGGACTAGCGCCCATGGTTTGAGGTGGCGCGACATGCTTGATAATCGGGGATTTCGGCTGCGGCATATGTGGCGTTTTCATGTGTAGCATGGAGTTGACGATTGGCGTCACCTTCGCCATTTGCTGCGCCTGTTGAGCCTGCTGCTGTGCCTTGGCGGCGACCACATGCTGGATGATCTGCTGCGGTTGTTTGGTGTGCACGCTGGGGCTGAGCGGCGGTTGGATCACCTTGACGCCTTGAATGGGCTTCGCCAATGGATGAGGAGCGCTGGGGCGCGGCGAAATATGCGCCGGGATGTCGTACGGCAGCGTAACGTTGACGTTAACATTGAGTGGTTTGCTCGACGGGTAAGGCACTACCGGTGCGTTGGTGACAGGCGCAACTGGCGCTTGCACCGGCACGGGTGCCGCCGGAATAGGCATCTGCTGTTGTTGCAGCTGCTGCTGGGCATTCAGCACGCGCGCCTTCAGAGACAGCGGCTTTTGCTTGACCAGCACGCTTGGTACCTGTTGCTGCGTTGGCAGAGGCTGTCCCGATGGCGGTTGCATTCCTGCTTGCTGGTGTATCTGCGGCTGGGAGGTAATGACGCTCTCCTTGAGCTTCTGGCCCGCCAAGGGAATGTATCTTCCTTCCTCGCATTCCCGCATGGGCGTCAACAACCCGGTGACTGGGTCAATCAGCGTCATGGATTCGTGCGAGTTGGGGAGGACCGTGGACTGTTGCTGCGCTTGCTGCTGCATCTCGCCTTTCACACGCCGCAACATCGCAGCTTTGAGCCCTTCGTGTGGCTTCTCGCGCACTTCCACCTTCGATTGTTCGGTAGCTGGCGCAGCCATCACCGTCGCGGCGTCCTTCTCGGCCTCCTCCACCTTGGCACCGACCCCGAGCTGTTCTCCCTTGATGGTCTTGAGCTCCTCGGAAGAATCGTCTGTATTCTCGCTGGGCCTACGATCTTTCTTCTCCTTCTTGCCACCTCTGGGTGATTTTCTATTGTCCACTGCGGCGATTGCCTTAGCAGCACCGACCGTCTGTCGCGAACTCCTGCGTGGCGCATTACTGGCGGCTATCGCAGCCGCACCTGCGCGCGTGAGGACGGTATTCTTCACAACGTCCTCGATGGTATCGTCCACGGTGTTGCGCGACACATCGCGCTCGCGGAGCCTTTGCGACTTGCGCGTGTAAAATGGACACACAAACTCATCTTTGGTTTCAACCTTAATTGGCGGTTGACCAGACCCAGGAGCTGCATGCATTGGCACTGTCGCTGCCGCCGGCTGCTGGGATATTAGCTGCGGTGGTTGCATTGGCTGTGGAGCTGATTGTGCGGATGGTTGTTGAACAATTTGCGTAGGCGGTGGAGATGGTACTGCCACAGCTGGCTGTTGCTGATGTGCTGGTTGCAAGGGTTGTTGCGCCTGCTGAAGCGGTTGCAGTGGAGCCGTTGCAGTAGAGGGAGACTGCGCTGTTTGAGCAAGGGGAGATGTTGCCTCCTTGGGAGGAGCCGCATTGTCCTTAACAACAGTCTGCGCGTTCAAATTCGCTGCAGGACCACTTGGTCCAGCACCCTTGATTGTCATAATTAACCGCGGCCTGTCCTTGCTCTCATCGCTATCATCCCTGAACTCGTACACATCGTCCGACTCTGACTTGGTAACCTTCCTATCGGTCTTAGCGCGTCCGCCTCGGCCTCTACCTCTTGTCGAAGCCCCTGTTTGTCCACCTGGTACGGCTTTTCCACGTCTCGTCTGAACGCCGCCGCGAGAACCACGTCCTTTACCACGACCACGCCCTCCACGTTTGCCGCGCACACAGACATCAGCCTCGAGGAACTCGTGAACTTCTTCATGTTCTTCTTCTTTCTCCTCCACTTTGTCTTCAGTCTTATTTATTTCAGGTTTCTCTTCCGTCCACTCTTCGAGGTGAACAGTTCGCCGCTCAGACAAATCAGCTGAGCACAAAGCGTCCACCTTTCGGATAACCGAATCGATGTTAATTTCAGCTGGCCAACAATCACCCTCTTCTTTAGGAACCTCTTTCTGATCAACTTTCGCAATCTGCGTATCTTTTGCAGGTTCGATTTCCTCAGTCTTGACCTTTGCAGGTGCCACGACTTTGTCCTCATCGAATTTCTCCGTCTCCTTAATCACACTGACATTTTCGGGCGTTTTGGGTGTTGGTACTAAAGGTTCTTCTTTGATTTCAACCTTTGGTTCATCTTTGACCACAGTTTTGGCCTTCATAGGATCATGTACTGGTTCTGATTCAGTCTTCTGCAATGTCAAGTTAAGTTCTTCAGTGACTGTTTCAATCGGCAATGGTTTTGGAAGTTCTTGGGGCTGAACCACTGGCGTCGGTGGCGCTGATCTAGTCTCTTCCTTCACCGATGACGGCGCAACTATTACTGGACTTGGTGTGGAGGTACGCGGCGCTTCCTTGACTTTGTTCAGCTCCTTTGGTTCATCTTTAACCTCTTCTTCGGATGGCGTCTTTTGAATGACCGCAGGATGGGAAGATGTTGGCTGTTGTGTTGTTGTAGATGTAACTTGAGGAACAATCGCCTGGGTTACTGGTGGTTGTGAGATCAATTTCGGTGCTTCTTGAATAACTGGCATGAAAGGTGAGCTTGGCGCTTGGCTGACAATAATTGACGGAAGTGGTGATGGTTGATTACTCGACGATGATAACGCTGGGGATAACACTGTCGGAGTGGTAGGCACTAATTTGGGCAAGTCTGCTTGTGGTGCAGGCTGCCATCCTTGTCTGGATACCAAGTTTGAAGTGGATAAACTCGCAAGCTTCGGTGGGTCGGGGCCCAATACTGGGGGTGGCTTGTCGAAGGTGTTTGGCATGTACACGGCGGACCTCATAATTGGCGGCCGTTGTAGCACCCCAGCCCGAGGTGAGAATTGCCCGTGTGGATATTGAGGGACCATTTCCGTTTGTGCGACCTTTGGCTGCTGCAGGACATGCGTTGTAGGCTGCGTTGCCTTGGAGACCACGACCGGTGTGATTGAGTGGCGGTTCGCAGGTTTTTCCTTCGACACCGGATATGACGGCAACTGAGCCGGCATGTTGTGGGTGGTAACAGGAAGTTTGGTCACTGGCTTCAACGGCGGCGGAACTGTCTGCTCGGTTGCATCTTCCTTCGCAGGCGTGGGCGGCAGAGCAGGCTGTTGCGATGGCGGTGTGGACGTCAGAGATTTTTGCTGCACTGGTAATGAGAGGGGCGGCATTGATTTCGACTCGGGCTTGACATCCGCCGCCCACGAGCTCGTCGTTGCAATTACCGGTAAGCTAGGTGCTGCCGATTGTTTCTTGACCTCTTGAATAACGTCCAAGCCACTGCGCTTGACTTCCGCTGGCGGCCGCTCCACCGTCGCCGCAGCTGGCTTTATATGCGCGAGCGGCGGCGGCGAGCCGATGCTCGGCATGCTCTTGTCGGCCGTCTCCTTGCGGAAATAGCTGGGTGAAATATCGGGCGTCTTCGGCGGTTGGGAGTAGTCCAGCATGTCGGGCGTTTTTGGCGCATCGTAACGAATGGCAACGTCTTCCTGCTCCTCGGTATCCGTGTCTATTTGCAGATCGTGTTCGCTCTGCGGTGTTTCGGGCTTCATCTCTAGCTCGCTGGAGTTCAGGCTCTGCACCGCCTGCAACATTTCCTCGTCATCTTGAGTCTCATTATTCGTGGAATCCAGGCCACTTGGGCTGTGCGGATCGTAGTCGTCAAATTGTCCGCTGCCGAAACTCTCACCCAGGAGCGCTGCCACCGCGTCCTCAGTCTCCTCCTGTGAAATGACACGCGGCGGCTTTTCTTCCGCCGGCACCTCGGGCGTCTCGGCTTTAATCTCGTCTTCTGAGGTCGGCACCGCCGACGGCTCCACTTTCGACGACTCCACCAACTCCGAGATGGACTTGACGGCGTTGGCGCTCTCGTGAATCTTCTCATCGATATCAGCACCGAAACCAGTGATGAACTTCTCGCGTTTCTTGTCCTTGGAGGTCGTCGGTGTTTTGGGTATTGGGCTGATAAGTGGTTCTCTAGTTTGCGGCGAAATAGACAGATCCAAATTGGGTGCTTCGAAAATACTAGCTGCGCTGACAACTGTCGCCGGCGTACTTTCCTCTTTAATTTCAGTCTTGATAGGCACATCCAGCAACATCAGCTCCTTCTTTATTTCCGGCGTCTTTGGTTTGTTCTTATCGTGATGATGATGATGGTGGTGACGTTGCTTCTCATCTTTGGACTTTTTGCGCTTCTTCTTCTTTTCCTTGCCTTCCTTGCGCTCGCCAGCCTTATCATCAGCATCAACGTATCGAAATACATCGTCCGTTTCCGGACGGCTCTCCTCGTTCTCGGTCTTAACTTTGAGATCGCTCGGCGGGTCCGAGTCGTCTTTGATATTGTCCTCGAGCTGTTTGCCCAAATCGGAATAGTCGACGCTGTTATCGTTCGTCAGTTCCTGCTCCTCTCTAAGTCGCTTCTCTTTATCGCGTCGTTTCCGTTCCTTTCGCTTCCGATGTTCTTCCTTGAAGCGATCCTTCTCCTCCACCTTCGGCCGGTCCTTATCCTGTTGCAGCTGACTGCTGCGCTCTGGCGATTTGGGCTCGGAGACGGTTGGTTGATTATCCGAATCACTCGCGAACGAATGTGCGTGGGTGTCGTTGTTCTCGCTGAAGCGTTCAACAAAGATGATTTTCTCATCGGCCTCCTTCTGCACGTCGGACTCGTCCGATAGCGAGCCGAAAATGTTCTCCATCTTGCCGTCGCGGCGGAACTCCTTCGAATCGGACCTGTTCTTCTTGGACTTTTTGCCGCGCTCCTCTTTCGTCTTGTCGCGTTTCTTGTCTTTTTTGCTATGCTGCTTGCGCTTCTCGCTCTGCTTGTCATGTGAATCGCCGTCCAGCTTGGAGCTCTCCTCGCCGCTCGTGGAATTCTTGGAGCGCTTCTGCTTCTTCCTGTGCTTCTTGCGCACCTCTAGCTTCACGCTCTCGCCCTCGGACGAATCGTACATGCGGTTGCGATTGTTGCATTTCACTTCCTTCGATTCCAGAGGTGGCGAGTCCAGCTCTAACATCATATCACCATGCTTGTTATTCTTCCGTTCCTTTTTGACGTAGCGATCTTCGAAATCGATCTTCTTGCTGTATTTCTCCTCGCTATCGGCAAAGCCTTGGTCTTCGTTGTCGCTGAAGTCCTCAGTCTTCACCTTGCCTGAAAGTGTCATCTCGTCGTCGGACGTATCTGACGTTATGCGCGATTTGGACTGCTTTGTATTCTTGATATCCTCGTCGCTGCTTTCGGCCATGGACTTAATTTGCCGATTGCGATCGGAATCCGAGTCGCTGAATCGCTTCTTCAAGGGCTTGTCAAAATCGTCGTCTTCCTCGGAGGAAGCGAGCAGTATTTTACTCTTCCTACGCCCGTATTCCGACTTCTCCACGTCCGAGTCAGAGTCCTCGTCCCAAGACGTTGAGCGCTTCTTCTCCTCGCGCTTAGCTCGACTCTGCTTCAGCTGCGAGAACTTCGCCTTGATCTTTTGGCGTTTCTCTTCCTCCTGCTTCTGCATGTTCTTGCAACTGCGCGCTTTCACCTTATCATACATCGAGATGTACGCCGGCTCGTCGACCACAATATCAAAAATGGAATGTTTCTTGGGTTCGTCGGAGTCGGAATTTTCAGAGCTGTTGGTTAGCTTGCGTATTCGTCGGATGGTCTTCTCCTCCTTCACCTGGCGGAAGCCGTCCTTGTTGGGCGTCTCACCACCTCGGCTGCTCTCGGACTCCCGACTGCATTTATAATCCTTTTCCTTCTTAATGCGAATATCATCACCGCGTCCTTCTGACTTGCGCTCTTCCTTGCCAATCTCTTTGTTGCGCTGTTGCTGCTTCTGCTTTTCGACTTCCACCAGGTCAAATCGCGACAAAAACTCCTTGTCTTTGTCTAGCTCCTTGGTCGGGGATTTCGGAGTGCCAGGCGATTCCTTGTCGCGACTCTTCGGCTTGGACTTCTGCTGCTCCAATTTGAACTTATTCTTGTTCTTGTTATGTCGATCCTCGCGCTCTCGCTCCCGATCTTTATCCCTTTCCTTCACCTTGTCATACATCGAGATGTACGCCGGCTCGTCGTCCGCAGAATGAAAAATGAAGTGTTTCTTGGGTTCGTCGGAGTCGGAATTTTCCGAGCTGTTGGTGAGCTTGCGTAATCGCCGGATGGTCTTCTCCTCCTTCACCTGCCGGAAGGCGTCCTTGTTGGGCGTCTCGCCACTTCGACTACTCTCGGAGTCCCGACTGCTTTTATAATCCTTTTCCTTCTTAATGCTAATATCATCACCGCGACTTTCTGACTTGCGCTCTTCCTTGCCCATCTCTTTGTTGCGCTGTAACTGCTTCTGCTTTTCGACGTCCACCAGCTCAAAGCGCGACAACAAGTCCTTGTCCTTGTCTAATTCCTTCGGCGGTGATTTCGGATTGCCAGGCGATTCCTTGTCGCGACTCTTCGACTTGGACTTCTGCTGCTCCAATTTGAACTTACCCTTGTTCTTATGTCGCTCCTCGCGGTCTCGCTCCCGCTCTTTTTCCTTTTCTTTCTCCTTTTCCTTGTCTTTGTTGCCATTGCCACTAGGGGCAGGAGCTTCTTTGATGTGATTAGATCGAGTTTTGTCGTCATATACCTTTGTCGCAGAAGTAGTCGTGATAGAAGTAGTACTGGTGCTGGTATTTTTCGCGTGCTTCTTGGCATTTGCGTCTTTGGAGTCGCGTCTCTCAGAGATCTTCGGCCGGTGTTCTATTTTGATCTTCTTCGTCTCCTCCAGGCTGTCAAGCGAATCCTGTGAACTAATGCGTCGCTTGCCGCCGACTAGAGTTGCGGGCAAACTGTTCACCCGTTCTTTCCGCCGCGTAGGATCCTTGTTGTCGAATTTGGTAGCATCGAGGGCCTCCACCGGAGACCGATCCTTGCCCTCTCGGATTTCATTGAATAGGTTCTTCGCCTTTTCGTGCTGGTTGTTTTCGCGATTTTCTTTGGCGCAGTCCTTCCGGCGCTCGGTATCCTCTCGCCGTTCGACATAGCGACTCTTGTCTTGCACACTCGTGCGACCCGAAACATGATTATCCTTCTTGTCGGTTTTCTCCAAGCGCTCCGCTTGTTCCTTGCTTATAGCGTTAATATTATTTTCGCGGTTTTGCTTCATTTCACTGTGATTATCTCTGCTACTTTGACGATGATCGTTCTTCTTGCCGTTGTCGTGATTGTCCTCTTTCTGTTTGCGCTCGTCGTCCTTGTCCAGACGCCTGCGCTCTTTTTCGAGCCGCTCGAGTTCCTCCTTCTTTTCGCGCTCCTCACGCTCTCGCCGCTCCTTTTCCTCCTTCTCGCGACGCTCACGGCGTTCGCGTTCCAACTGCAGCTCGCGCTCACGTTCTTCCTGCTCGCGACGCTCTTTTTCCTCGCGTTCCAGGCGCTCCTTCTCCTCGCGTTCCCGCCGCTCCTTCTCCTCGCGCTCGCGACTCTCACGCTCCTGGCGTTCCTTTTCCTCGCGTCGCTCTTGTTCTTCGCGTTCGCGCCGTTCCTTCTCTTCGCGTTCTTTGCGCTCGCGCTCGACACGACGCTCACGTTCCCTCTCGAGCCGTTCGCGCTCAAGCCGCTCAGCACGTTCCCTTTCCTCCCGTTCCCGTTCAAGCCATTCCTTATCAGCACGTTCCTTCTCCAGGCTTTCTTTTTCCAGCTCCAAGCGTTCGCGCTCGCGTTCGCGCTCACGTTCGCGCTCACGTTCCCGCTCACGTTCCCGCTCAAGCTCTTGCTCCCGTTCTCGCTCGCGTTCACGTTCCCGATCGCGCCGCGCATCCTCGCATCGTCCTTCGCTTGACTCACTCCTGAGAAAACTATAAACCATTTCAATGCGTTGGCTAGTAACCTCGGCACTATCACAATTATCGTTAACACTGTTCCTCCTCGACTTGTTCTCACTGCTGCTATTCGAACTGATCGTCGAATCGCGCCGCGCACTGCTTGAGGACACCACGCGCGCGCACATTGTTGTCTTGCTCGACGCCGTGCTAATGGTGGTCGTGCACTCGCTCGCAGCGGCCACACTGCACGACGCGGCACCACGGCTGTTCGTCGCTGCCGCGACGGTGGCAACCAGCGTAGGCGTCGCCGTCGACACCGCCCCCGATGACACAATCACATCACTTGATTTAATTGCCACTACCGCACTGCTGGTCGATACATTTCTATTCACTTTGCTAGATGTCCACGCGCCGTCATTCGGAGCGTTCGCGCACGATTTCAGTCTGTTTTCACCGTGGGCGCTCCGCGACAACGCTGGGGTGTTGGCGGGCAGCGGCTGGCTGGCCGGCGAGGTCGTGGGCGTGGACGACGAGGGCGACGGCTGCATTGGCGGATGCGACGGGAACGGATACTGCAACCCTTTGGCCGGCGTTAGGGCGGCACCTGCGGACACATGCAAACAAACAGGTTGAAGGCACGGCAGCGGCGCAACCTCGTGCGGGACTGCATTACCTGAAGATCGCGGTGACAGCATCGTCGGGGTCTTGGGTGCGGGCGTGGTGCACACCTTGAGTAGAGGTAGCGTGGATATTGTGGTTGCAGGTACTGTAGTTTGGACCGACACCGGCGTCACACGCAACACCGCGTTGAAGTCTTTCGGCTCGTACTTCTCGCCGACGTTCTCGAGCCGCTTCGTGTCCTCGTCGAAAACGGAGCGCTTCGCCAACACCGACTTGACGATCTCGCTCGGCTGCACCTCGCGCAGATCAAAGTCGAGCAGGTTGCGGGTGAGCCGGAAGCGTTGGCTGGTCGTGTCGAGCTTGGCGAGCGCCTCCAGGCCCGCCGTCGCCGCCGTGCGCGACCCACTCCATTTCTCGTACTTTTCGTCCAGCGACTTGATGCGCTCGTCCAAGGAGGGCGACGCCGAGGCGCCGTCGCTGTCACTGCTGTTTGAGCTGAGCGATGGCGGGCGCGGTGGTGGTGACGCTGGCGGCGGCACGGGCGTCGGACTAGGCGGTTTCGGATTTGATATTCGCGGGCTGGTTACCGCGGCCGGCGGGCTGGATAGCACGCTCTCCTTCTGACCTTTGATGCCCGCCACCGAGACACTGGCGCGGCCGATCATCTGCGACGCGAACCTCGGCAGCGGGAGAGTAAGGGGACCCTCCCGCTCCCGAGGGGTGCGCCGCGGCTCCGTGGGCGCGAAATGCTCCGGCCGTTCGTCGCACAGTGGCGTGCCGGGCCGCGAGCCGCCGACGCTCTCGGAGCTCTCGTAGTGATGCGCGCGGCCGGAATCGCTCCCGGCCGTTTTTCGCCGCTTGCAGACCGCATGCGGCAGGTACGTGCCGCCGCTGCTGCGCTCGTGTGTCACATGCTTGCCACTGTCCACGCTCGGGCGCCGCGAGAGGTGTTTCACGCTCGCATCGGACGTCCGCCGCACCTCCGTCACCTTGCGATGGTCGCGGTTCGCTTCGATTATCACATCACTGTTCGACGCCTCCAGATGGTCGAGCTTCAGCCGCTTCTTCGGACTGATTACCTCATCTCCCGAGCTGTGGCAGTCTTCCAGCTGCTCGAGCAGATGCACGCGTTCCTTCTGCAGGTTGCGAATATCCGGCTGCACGAACGGCTGCAACGCGATCGGATCGCTGACGACACGCACGTCGATCGGATCCATGTGCGACGATGGGCTCTCGTGGTACGGATACTCGTGCTCGTAGGTGTCCTCGTGCGACGCCGCACTGCCCTGGCTATATTCGTCATAGTTGCGAAAGTGCCGCTCGTTGTACTCGGTGTTGTTCTGCTCCGCGTAGTATTCGTAGCGCGCCACGCGGCTCCGGGAGCCAGTGCCGCGCGGTGTGGCGGAGCCGGGCGTGCCAGGCGATGGAATGGCTCCGGTTTGACATGCACCGGCACCAGGACCACCTGACCGCCCGCTATACGACGCCGTTCTTGGTCTTGTTGGAGTCTCATATCTGCTGGAGCCAGAAGAAGCATGCATTAAAATCACTTGACCTAACACTGAATTAATTTCATACCTTGAAAACCTTCCCGAGCCGATGTTGTCGAAGCCGCGAATGACGTCGCGGCGATCGTCCACGGGCTTCTCGAAGACCAGCCCCTGCTTCTCCAGCTTCTCGAAGAAGGCCTCCTGACACTCCCGACTAGCAAAATCGACCTGAATGCGCCGGCCGCGTAGACTGACGCCGCGCGACTTGTTGACGGCCGCCTGCGCGTTCATCACCTGGTCGAAGAAGATGAGCGCCTGCCCCTTCTCGCGATCGATGAAGATGTGCCCGACGTTGCCGAATGGATCGAATTGCATATTCAGGTACTTATCGTTGACACTATCACTAACACCGTCCACCCACACGCACGCCGTCGGCATCGACTTGCCGAAGCCGAGTTTGATGCGGTTGTTGTTCAAATGCTCGCCATCCATGGTCCGTATAGCTTTAACAACACTCACAATGTCACTGTACTGGCAGAACGCGTACGAACTGGCCGAACCCTGTTTCTTGATGTCGATCTCGATGATCTCGCCGAACGTGTCGAAGTGCTTGCGCAGGTCGGAGGGCGTCACGTCTTTCTCCAGGTTGCCGATGAAGAGCGTGCGTGTCGCCTTCGGATGGTACTCATCGATCTCGGCCTCGTACGGCCGCAGGTCGTTGTCCTCGACGTCGTAACCCTGGTACGGCGCCACCTCGATCTTGTGGCCGAAGAAGAGCTTGTCGTAGCTGACCTCGATCGCCTTGTCCACGTCCTCAGGCTTCTTGAAGCAGACGATCGCGTGTCGCTCGGAGTTCTGCCCGACGACCTTCACCCACGTCACCTTACCGTGCTTCTTGTACTCGTGGAAGAGGCCGTCCTTTAGCGACGTGTCGGAGGAGCGCAGCGGCAGATTGCGGACGCAGATCGCCAGCGGGCGGCGGTCTTCGGAATGGACGATGGACTGATTGGGCGCGCTGGAGGGCACGCGGCGCGACTTGGGCGACCCCGTCGAGCTGGTGCCGCGCGATACCGAGCTGGACGACGAGCTGCTGCTGGAGCGTGAGCGCGACCGCGACGGCGAACGCGACGACGCACTGCCAGAGGGCGAGGGCGTGCGGCTGCCTGAGCCGGATTTGGTCTTCTTCTTTGTACCCTGCTCCGAGCGGCGGTCATTGTTGCTGCTGGTGTCCGTCGGCGTCGTGCTATACCCTGTATCGTTCGCCTGATTGTTATATCGGCTGTTGTTGCCCTCGTACGCCGTCCAGCTGTTGTTGGCGGTGTGCCGACGCTCGATGATGTCCAGCTTGTACGGGCCGTTGCGGAAACCGCGGTCGCGATTTCGCCCGCGCCCATTGTCGTGGTACGTTGGCGGGCGACGGATGTATTCACCGTCGCCGCCTGCTTGCCGCGAGTTGTTCGTACGGTCGTAGAAACACTCGGTGAAGTTGCCATGCTCATCGGACGAACTGCAACAGAGGAGGACGCAGCCTATAAACATCGACATCTTCTCCGACACTTCCTTGCATTAAGTGACTGCGCGGAAATCACTTAAAACTCCAACCGACGTCGCGTACGAGGAAGGACTCGAGTAATAAGAGCACATCCGCTTTAATATCATCAAGCGCGTGGTGGTGGCGGCGGTGCAGGGTATGTGTGCATGTGTAGGTTTCTGTGAGAGCGCGTGAACCTCCGGGAAAGTTCTCAGTCGCGCGGCTCGCATCGATTTTGCGTTTGAGCGAGTTTCGGCGATGTTGTTGTTTACAAAAGAACGCCAACCCCCCACGCCGCCTCACCGAGGGGTGCGCCGAATCAATTAACTTATGGGAATTTTTTATTCTTCAGGGACATCACGCCGTCAATTTCGAGCCGTTAGAAAATTGAACAATTTCCGCCAAAATGTACAATACAAAAACAACGAATTTTGTGGTGGGTGGATGGGTTTGTGTGGACCGTACCTGTGTCCGTTTGGAAATCGCGTGTTGGATGGCGACGTCGTCGAATATCCGGCGGCCGCGTTCGGCGGCGACGACGAGGACGGAATGGCGGCGGGTTCGTAGTACTCTGTTGTCAGAGTCCTATCGTCCAGCTTATGGTCGGCGGTGTGTGCCTTGGACGCGCTCTTGATGTCCATGAACGCCACCGTGCACGCCATCTTGCTCGTTTCCTCTTTACCGCCGCTCCGCGGCAACAGCTTGACACTCTGTACGCGTCCATACCTGCAATCACAGCCAAAAAAGAGCAAACGCCATTAGCCACGTCCATCGCATCAAATGTGCAGTGCATTCAAATGTGCATAGTTGCACAGTGGAGCAAACACCAACAAAGAAAAATTGGTAAGTAGAGGAAGGCTGTAAAACCGGGCGTTATTTTCAGAGCCTCCGAGGCGTCGCACGCGGTGGGGCACAAAAACAAGCAATAAATATAAAAATAAAGTGCCCTTTCGCGATAACAACCATCGAAGTTGCGCAGACATAGGCCGGGCAACGAAAATAAATGCACGATAGGGCCCGACTGAGGACCGAAATACGCCAGGAAACCAAAATAAGACAATAGACAGGGCGATATAGGAACGCGTAAGGAGAGAGGCCACGTGGGAGGCGAGGGCTGCGCAGGCTAGCACGCTAGCGAGCGTACCGAGCCATTATTGCGCGCCGGCACCGTCGGTTGTGCGTGGAGAACAATAACACGAGCGTGTGCGGGACTGCATTTCGCGTTTCCTGAATGAGACGATAAATAATCTTTATGGGACTGCTCGAGCGCCCATTTCGCGTCCGCCGTCGTAATCGTAACTTTTGCAGGTGAGCGTGAATAACTCGCAGTGCACCATCATCCCCCCACCGCATTTATGACGATGACTATGCTCTAGCTATTGCTTTACAGACGTATACAGCATGTCGCTGGAAATTCAAATTCCTCTAACAAGTAACTCGACGCTCCATTGATTAAACCTCGCATCGCAACCTGGCGGGAACCGGCACGTGCATGTCGCACCATTTGCATTTGGGCAAAATCGGGAGGGGGGCGTCTGCCACCCAGGCGGCTGTTTCATCTCAGCTCGCAGGCGCAGCAAACGACCTGCGATCAAACGCACACGCGGCCTGTTCATCCGCGCGCCGAAGCTAACAGTAATGTCACGGCGTGCGCGTTTCGCAATCAAAGAAACTTTAATATCTTCCTCCGGAGTTCAGCCGCAGCGGAGCCTCGCACCGCACACCGAGTCGCAATCTCAATGAGGACATGAGAATGAGACGTAGGTGTGCACTGTGCAGGCGACGTGTCCTGTGCGGTGTGTGTGCCCGTGCGCGGCCGGCGGGGGAACCGCATTTCCCCATTTCCACATCGCTGCCGGCCTGCTGGTAGGAACGTACGTCGCAGCTTTGAGCAAGCGGGATCAGGGAGTGGGGGGGGACCGCTGGCGCCGCGTGCGCGCTGCGGTGCAATTGGTGGCGGCGGAGCAGCAGCGAGTGCGCAGGTCCCTTCCCTGCCGCCGCGGCGCCGTAGCAGGAGTGGGGTCCAGGTCATAAGCTGCCCGCCGTCGAGCGTAGCGCCCATTTCCCCAGGATCACGCACCGAGTCGCTTCGTGCCTCGCCGCCAGCCAAAAAACGCCCAAGTCCAAAGTAAATTCTTCACTAAATTTCCCACTAAACGGCGAGTAAAAACGGCATATTTAACCACCAACCGCACCCAAGCTGACCGTGTTCTATACGCAAACTCTTCCTCTTGCAGGTTCAGTGTAGTTCGACTGTTAGTGTTATCGTTTTATGTTGTGTACAACTAAAATATAAATTGTCACTAGGGGGGCACGGAGCATTCCAAAATAAAACTAGGATTAATCTTGAATCTAAGAGAAGATTCGAAGCTTGATTCACTCTCATCGATTTGTTTGGATATTTACTGCCACTACTGCTTGCATTTGTCGCACCACGGTCGCCATTCCATGGGTGTGGTTGCGTTGCCGTTTAAAAGCCAGTGTGCGCCCTTATTGCGAAACGGATTACTACCGCCGAGCGACGTTGTGTGCCCGACTGCCCGGAGTAAGTGCAATCTTCTCGTCCTGGGAAGTCACCAGAGCCATCCCATTCCCCCCAAGGTGTGGTACGAGCTATCGCGGCAGCCGCGCATTTCCAACATATTCGCTAACGCTGATTGTTGCTGTTGCCAATCGAGCGATGACGCTCCAACTGCGTAGTTTATCGATTTTCGTATGGCCACAGCAGCGAAATTGCGTTTCCCACTCCGCGGATGCACACACGAGCTATAAGTAGCTCGCCGTGTCAGAGGAAAGCACAGCACCTGTCCGTTGCGTGTGCGTCGGATTTTTCTCAGCGAGGTAAAGGCGACGAACCGAAGCAAAGTCCTGCAATTTATAGAACGCCGATAAAGGGCACACCAGCACCAGGAGCAAGGTCTCCGCGTGCGGGTGCGGGGCATCGAGGCGCTCCGGAATGATAAATCCCCCACCCTCGCCGGCGGGTCGTCGCAGGACGCGCAAATGATCCGGAATGTTGGGGAGCGTTGCCTTTTTCCCTGCCTCTCCCCCCACCGAAATGTGCACCCTGGCGCATTACCGGCGACGCTCCCAGGGCCCCAGGACGCAGGCCTTTGTTCGTATCTGCAGTGCGGTCCCACGGCACCGACCTCATCCTCTTCTGCTCCTCGCGACGCTCGATCCAACGAAGCAACTGCGAGCTGCTGGAGTGGCGCTCGACACACACACGAACACACACACACGTACGCACACGCATTCAGCATTCAACGGTAATAGACCGGCCGACAGACTGAAATGGAGGAAGGGCGGCCGCGGCGGTGTGCGGTGTGCGCACCGACCGTGGGGGCCGGCCGAGCCTGCTTTCTATTCCGACAACGTGTGCTGCTGGAGTGTATGTACTACATACATACACATACGGGCCGCAGCGCTCCGCGCGCCGATGGAAACAATGCCGCCGCGCGTTATGGTCCGATGGAAACAGTAGACCGGACCCAGGCAGGCGATCAAGCCGCTCGGCCATTCGGCGAGATTAAAAACGCACACACTACGGTGCCAGACGGTTTTTCAGGCGTCCAATTTCCAACGCTCTGAACGGATCGTTCCAGGTTGTTATTAACCGTGTCAAAAACAAACACAAATGCATGCAACTGGAGGCGCAGTCTGCGAAGCACAGTGCCCATTAAATTCGCCCGCCTGGGATACTTCGGCATAATGATTTTAATAAAGGTGCACTGCACGAAGGAAGAGCGAAGACAAACGCTTTTATGCATACCTACATTTTCTGTCTCACACAAAATGCACATGGGACACCAAACTATTTTTATTTACCTCTCTGCGTAACCCAGTCAATGATTTTACATTTTGTCGCATCTCGCATTTTGCCTTGAAACTCCCAACTCCAAACCCTCCCATCCGCACATTGCTACATGTTTCTGCCAAAGACTCAGAACAAATATTTATTTCTCCAATGACCTTAGTGACGTAAATAAAACCGTATGCGCGATATAAAAAAATATACAGGGGCACTTAACTCCGAAACGGCTAAAACCGGCGCGGCGTTTACATAACGCCGCCTTTTTGTTAATAAAATTGAAAATGATGTATGCGTGCGGACGGTGGCATGCACTATGGTACTTGGCGGCTTAAAATAGACCCGAACTTTGGAGTGCGAATTTATTTCGCATACCTCTCCTAGCAAGCAAGCGCGCACACTCGTTCAGTCTCGATAACAAAATATGTATGCATACATATCGCCAAATGTACTCAGTGCTGATGCTGTAAACGTAAACTGTAAACTAAGTCCTATGCTAGTGCTGCACAATCAGTTGTAAACGTAGATTCTATCATATCTATGCGCAGCATTTGTCTATGGCCTATGTCTCACTCTCGCGGTGTCTCGGGTGATAACTTCGATGAATCGAAGTTTGA
This sequence comes from Geostiba sp. GC000077, assembly GCA_030264215.1. Lineage (NCBI taxonomy): Eukaryota > Metazoa > Arthropoda > Insecta > Coleoptera > Staphylinidae > Geostiba > Geostiba sp. GC000077. The sequence goes on along the minus strand of JARJDQ010018725.1, from coordinate 6,003 downwards.
GGTAATCAGTGCCAAGGAACTTCTAACGTTATAACATTTCGTAATAGCGCCGATTCCACTATTATTTACTTAGCAGGAAATTGTAGCACCCATGCCTCGGCATTGTGTTATTATGGCAATGGAATACGTAGTGACGCAATTTGTTTTTTGTTTGCTTTTGCTTAATTTATCTAGTTTCGTGGCACCGCACACGAAATGCCAGCTAACCAGTGGCCACGCAGCGCCGGACGGATTACGATTGTGCTTTTTTCGTGCTGGATGCTGCTGTTGTGGTCGTTGTTGTCGTTTTATTAATAGGAATCGCGCGGCAATTAAGCAGCGGCGAGCGCGCGCTGCCACCATTGGCGCAAAGTGCGCGCGAACACGTCACCACACACCAGGCCACACATCTGATAGGCAAAGTTGCCCACGCCGCCACTCGATACCGTATGCCTCCAGGTATTACTATTACATATGAATAAATGCAAAATTCGCACGAAAAAAAAAACAACACCGCTTCGTTATCGTGGCATAATATGTTTATAAATGGAAGTCACGTACGCGGCCTACAGTCCGGCTTGTGCGGTGGGCTTCGACGGCCCGATGTTCGCAGCACGGCTAGTAGCGATGAGTCAGCAGCCATTTTATACTCGACGCATACAAAAACATGCCCGCCGACCCGACCGGCGATACAACGCGGCGCGCGGATGGTTCATACAGAAAACCCAGCCGCGCGCGCGCTAGCGAGCTAGCCAGCCAGGCAAGCAGCATGCTCGCGCTCTTGAAACGAGCGGCCGTCGTTCTCGTACACTCGTAGTAAGTACTACAAGTACAACGAAGAAGTTGGAAACACTCCGCATGCAGCACGACAGCACGAATGGCCGTAGCGGCCCGTATAGCCCAGAAGACCATAACAAGCACGAAGCAGAGACCAGAGAGGGTATACTGCACTACAGCACTACAGGTTCTATGCGTGTCGAGTGTGGATTACTGATCGTGGAGTTGCAGAGACAGGCACTGAGAGTGAGAGGTTAAGATGGTTGGAGCTTGGAGTTTACCCGGAGTACAGGCCAACAGGAAAAGGTCTCAGTGTTGGGGTGCATGTGGGTCCAGGTTCCAGGTCTACCACGCGTCGATCGAGAATCAACGCGCGATGCTTGGCCGCCTCGCGCGGGAACCGCACGGGTCGATCCTCTGGCGTCCCGGGCCCTGGGCCACACGGCTTGGCAACCGGTTGCCATGATAACGTCGAACAATTGCAACCAAAGCCGCGGCCGGGGGGTGGGGAGGGGGTCGCCGCCATTTTGTTGGCATGTTGGGCTTCGCCCCGGCGTGTGTCGTGTTGCGCTGCCCTGCATTTGCGTTGTTGCACCGCGCTGACCGCCGCCGCGCCGTTCGTCAATCGAGGGGGAGGGGGGGGGGACCCGGGCGCCGCGCGCACGCTCCCCCCGCTGTCCGCGCCGCGTGTTTATTTACGTCTTGTTATGCATGTGCTCCGTATGCATCGAATGCCATTCCGGCGATTGTGTGCGCGGATCGCAATTGCAAATGCTTGGTGCGTCCTCATATTACTCATTACGCATTGCATTCGCGAGGGAGCGGGGGGCGGCGGCGGGTTATGAGTTCTGCTTGCAATTCCTCCTATTGCCCTCGTCGCTGTTAGCAACACCAAGGAACCAAGGCAACCGACGCGACGACGCGCCTTTGTGGATGCGATTCCTCGTAATTGCGCGAAGCCCTGCCAATCGTTCGATACCGTCACTAACAAGTCCACATTCTTGAGCGCTTGAATCCCGTGCGCTAGCAGGAAGAAAAGGGCAAAAACTGCCATCGAAATGAGAAGTCATGAATAGCAATAACTCCGGTTCTCGGCGGGCCATTCGTGAGGTTGAAGTGGCGAAGTTGCAGCTCGGACTGACTATGACTGTGGGTACTGGGTCTCGTCTGTGGCCGAGCTCCGCACTCAGAATATCGAGACTTTGGGAGTCATTCCCTATTCCTTCCGTCCCATCTTCGTTCGCGCGCGCTTCTTGATCGTGTAACGTCAGCCGACCCGAGGCGACCGACCGACTTTTCTCCTCCGCGCATCGCTCTTCGCTCCTACACTTCACTTCCTTATTGAGCCTGCACCTGTACACGGTTGCCTGCAAGTACAACACGGGCACAACCACAACTACAACACAACAGCGCACACATTACAAAAAAGAACCTGCGGTTAAAACACCAGGCCGTGTGCGCGTAAAAACTGCAAGAGACCATTACCAGCAATTCATCATCAAAACTGCACCCAAGTTTTGCATGGACAAAGACCGATTGGAGTGGAAAGGAAAAAAAACACGAGGCGATATGGTTGATGGTCGGTGCACGGTGCTGTAACAATAGGTGCTCTTCATGAAGCAACCAGAAGCCAAGCGGATGGATAAAACAATAAGAAATTAAAAATCTGCCTACAGATTTTGATTTCTTGCCGATTTGAAGCAAAGCAGAAAGAAAGAAAAAAACAAGAATATAGTACACAACTACACTATAGAGTTTCCACACGGTCGGATTTAAAGTGGGTTTGGTGATGGTTCGCTTACCGATGGTGACGCTGTGGTTTTAGCTGTTTATATCTACTGATTGCATCCATGACCGGACCGATCTTTAGTTTTTCATTTCTATCAGCGATCTAATCCATCACCATTGGTCTCGAGCGGGCGCCATCATTGTTTTAACCATGTTATAACGCTAACAACAACACAATCAGCCAAGCGCGCTACATTGTACAGTCATCCCAGCTTAATTATGTTTTGAATTTTTGCGTTTGTAACGCGTCTACGTGTAAATTGTATGCAACAGTGAGCTCGGTCGGTATTCGGCTAATAACAACAACATTCCAGCAGGCCTAGGCAAAACTGCAAAAACGAAAACATTGTCATTACAACCAACATAACATTCTGCGGCAGGTAGTCGATACTCATCCAGCGCTTGCATACTCATCCGTGCTATGACTCTATACAAAGCCATGCAACGTTTGGTATTGGTATGTATTATCAAAACAAGTTTGGTGCAGGTGGATGATCTCCAACAACATCCTTCATAAAGCATAGGCGTGTGCATTGGTTACAGATGCTGCTGATGATGATGATGATGATGATGACGGTGATAGAGGAACGAAGCTGATGTTGGAGTGCAGTTCTTTTGCTTGGTGGAGGAGCTGTTCGCGCGCTGGCGACGCGCAGGCAACTGGTTTCGTTCGGGCGAGCTCGGTGAAGATCGGCGGAGATCGAGCCGCAGCCGACCCGCCTACTCCCCCCACCCCAGCACGAAGCGTTCACCGTATTTTGGTAAACACGTCGAAGAAGAACCAAGAACCAACGACCAACGAGGTGAGCGAGGAGCGAGGCCGAGGCGCGAACCGGTCGGCCGCTGGAGGGCCTGGGGAGGCAGGAACCAGCCACGCAGCGAAAACGTGGCGCAGCGGCGTCGGCGAAAAACCCATAGATTTAGGTTCATGCGGGTGGGTGATCGATAACTCTCAACGTTGCCGCTCTCGGTGCTGCATGTGCGCTCCGCGACGCGGACGCGCATAAACCTCGCTGCACAGGAGGAAGGAGCCGAGGGCACCGCACACGCCGTATGGCATCGGCACAAATCAAATTGTTTTATTGCGGAGGGGCGCGAATAAAAATAAACGCTGGGAAAATAGCGTTCTGCATTTGCGTCGGAGTCGAGTGCGCATTAAAATCGAATTCGGAGCGAGGCGCGCGCGCCCGCCCACTGATTTCTTCGCCAACGTTATCGCCACCGACTTTGGTAGTAACGGCGTCAAGTAGAGCGTAGATGAGATTGCGAACTGCGGCGACAGAGCTTAATTTTCCGCCAATGCCGCCATCACAGCGCTACAGATAATGCGCACTAGAAAGCAAACAATCGATATGCGACTGGACACTGGGGACTAGATGGAGGCGCATTTCGATGTCCATCATTATTAGCGCGATGTGCAAAACAATGAATGTCGAGTTTTCCCGCTGGAACACCCTGTACGCGGCAAGAGCAAAAAGCGTGCAGTAGCACGCACGGCATACATAAAACAGTAGGCAACGTCGCACTGGTGTCGCCCCGGACCCGGAAAAGTCTGGCCCGGCCGAAAGTATTCCCAGTTTCGCCCATCAGTCTTCGCCCTTTCCGGCGCGCGCGTACTTGGCCTTTCCAGTGCGCTAGACGGAGATGGAGCGGGCGTCGGCGGCGGCAGCAGTAGGGTTGGTGGTAAACCCAGCGCCTGGCCCTGGCTGTTGCACGCTCGCCACGCCGCGCCGAAATCAGTTCTATTTATTCTCTGCCATGGAAATCCATGAAATCTACTTTCGATGAAACGATGGCATGACGGAATAAACAAAGCGCTCGCCTCGCAGCAATGAGGAAGTGCGCCTGAATCAACGGTGGAAATCAATCGGCGGAAAAAGAAGACGTTGCCATTGGTATTCATGAGTCTCGCCTAACGAAGCCGGAATACAATTGTAGCGTTGTTAGGCTCCCAGTTTGGCGGAACTCGGAATCGGAAGTCGCTTTCGACTGGCCGCGCTTGCGAATCGAAACTGAACGCTATATTTGCGAGCCCCACACTTTGTGGAAACCAATAGTGTCAGGGTGATAGGTCCCAACGACGCGTCTCACTTACGAGTCGAGCACTGCATTAAACATTGAATTTTTAATCGGAAAACTTTGCTCGACGAAACTTCTCGTATCGAAAGTTTCAGCGATGAGTGAAAACTTGCAACTTTGCTTTTTAAGGAATTCGCTCGCTCGATCACGTCGGTCGACACGACAATGAAGATATTACGAAAAAGTTGGTTATGAACGAACGCGTAGGACATTCTCGCTGTTGCCTGTGCCAGCAGCAGGGAAAAAAAACGCTCAGATGCTCAGGTGCACTCGCACATAGTCGTAGTTCTTGCAAGCCGCATTACTAACGATTACAGGCCTTTTCGTGCAGCGGATGCCACGCAACCAGCCGCCGGCGAGAAAATCACAGCTGCGAGCCAAACAACTCATCAATGTTGAATGTTCGGAATACGCCTGCCTTGCTCGGCTCAATAACTAAACTGGAAACAAAACAACGCCGCGCGCCGCCCGTTCGCGATTTATAATTTATATAATACATGACCGAGCGAACAACACTTTGCGGGGCGTTTATTCCTATCAAGGTCCCAAGGTCCTTCGCGTACCGTCCAGGTCCAGGGGCATAGTATAGATTATTTCGTAGAATGTCCCAGCAAACAAAATCATATATCTGATTCGTAGCATCGATGTAAATTTGCGAACATTCTTGGCACTTTTATATAAAGCTCAGGGATATTCTTCGTAAGTTTGATGAAACATATACGTCTGAATGTCCGCGCTACAGGTTTGTATCAGATATGAATCATTGACATATACGAATAATGTATCATAGATTTTTTGAATGGCGAAGTTACGTCGTAACTTCGCCATTCAAAAAATAAAAAGGAGTTCGTTCATATAAGTAAGTATCCCCACACTCTTCGAACTTTGTTTTCTCTATATAATTTGCTTTTAAGGTAAATGCCCTAGTGTGACATATGCTTGATTGCTTCCAAGCAGATCTAGAATCCTTGCTCGTATCTATGAAATGTTTGTATATACGGGTGTAATTTAATTGGCGGATAATCCACACGTGACGCGATTCACTGGTTAATTCTGAGTAGAAAATCTTAATACAAAGATGTTCAAACTCTCATCGTTTGGTGACAAGAGATCATCAAAGTTGCGATTATTATGTTACAAATATGCATAACAAAATTCTTTTTCGTCGAACAGTACCTGTTTTAAAAATCGAACACTTCTCCAAAGTAAGTTTTCTCTTAAATAGCATTTAACCCGAATGGTTAACACTTTAAAACTTTGATTTGTATTAATTCAAATTAATTAAAGTGAAAGGTTGTAAAAATATTCATAATTCTTGTTTGATGCTATTTAAGAGAAAACTTACTTTGGAGAAGTGTTCGATTTTTAAAACAGGTACTG
>JARJDQ010018720.1:0-23504 GCA_030264215.1 Geostiba sp. GC000077 | reverse complement strand
TTATGCACAAACAACATTTTGCACTAAACAATCCCAAAATTGTTTAAGCCTTAACACGGCCACTGTGAAACACTTCCTGTTGATAGCTTGAAATCGGCTTGAACAACGGCAATAATGGAATTATTTCACGTCGTCCCGCAGTGACAGTTGAACAAAATACCTCTGAGCCCTCTGACTAGAAGACAGGATGCGCAGTCGTTAAACGCAGTTCATCGCTGCCCACGCAGTTCAAATTTTTTGAATTTCGTGTTGTCCCTAAGGATGGAAGCTTAAACTAAATGGTTCTTTACCAGATCATTTTTCAAATACCATATATTCCATAATAAAAGTTCCTACATAAAACAAATAAATAACATTCAATAACATTAACATAGAAACATCCCGCATGGGAGACAATACAACACAATCCTGGAAGATCCTGGAAGTGGCATGGCAATTTGCTGCTGGGCGGGTTGGCTTTGCCTACGCAACACCTTGGAACCAGGGACGGGTTTATTCTTTGGCAACGAGTCAAAACTATGTAATCAAAATCTCATGCCCGGACACGCATGCATTGTACAGTTGCTGGTATACACCGTGTCCGGGAGGTCGTGTCATCCGTAGAAGAACGAACTGTGTGTACCGCCGCCGCCGGCATTCAAACTGCGCGGCAGCTCTCTCGGCAGTGTGTGGCACCCACGCTGAACTTCGCAGGGGGCGCTGTTGGCAGAGGAATGGACGCTGTCGGTTATTGTGGTGTTGTGAAAAGCTCTCATCGGTACAACAGGCAGGTCAAGGTCAATGTCCGCATCCACCACGCTGATATCATCAGCAAAGCCATGCGGTAGGATGGAACCGCCACCTCCAGCACAATAGCTCGTAGCGAGGTAGTGAGCCTCGCGACGTGCGCGCCCTCTCTGGACGAGGAGGTGCGCAATCAGCAGGCCCATACACAGCAACAGACCTAATCCAATGCTCAGGATTAAGTACAAATAGAAACGCTCTTGGTTTTCTAAAAGAACAGCGAGTTAACACTTTGATTGAAGGACTTTGCAACAAAACTCACGTGCCACAAAAGTATAGGTATTAATCCACTGCGAAATGAATCCGATTACTTTGTTCGGCTGGTTGCTTGCTGTCGGACCCACAGTGCAGTTGGCTTCTAAGATGTCCGACATGTCTTTCTGCAGCATGGTGGGCGACGTAGTCGAAGGTGATTTACCAAGGTAATAAACTGCAAGTCGATCGGTTTAGTTTAATCATGTATCAATTTTGGCACAGATTTTAATTGGAATACGTTAACAAACCTTGATCGTTGCCAAAATCGGATTTGGCATGCGGGGGAAATTTGCCTGGCGCCATCTGCACGTTACTGAACTCAACCACTCGCGCTTCATATTGTTTATTGAGTACTTTTCTTGGCACTGCAACAAATTATCAAACGAATTCAACAATTCAACAATTATAATTGTTCAAAAGTAATCCTAAGCATCACTTACCACAGGTATAGATAATTTTCAGGTACACTTTAATATTGCCCTTGCAAGGCTGTCCAAAGGTCAAGGCATTAGCCATAAGTTCGCAAGCGCGGCGGCCATGACACGCTTGCATTGCTGTTTGGGTTGCATAGCTTGAAAAACAACCTGCACAAGTAATAAAAATCATCAAATACAATAAAAAAACGTAGTTCAATATACCATGATAATTTTTAAAAGGTACGAGTCGCATTATTTACTGGTATACATTCGGAAAGCATGCATGGCCTATGTATACTTTTTTTAAATTATCACGGTACATACTTTCATGTTTTTCTGTTTGATCAGAAGCACAGGCTGTTTTTTCGTCCTTCCCTTGTCCATAAATGGCGGTAAAGATGGCGATACGTGCGTTGGAACTACACGCCAGTTTCATACGTTCATCCTGACACACCAAACGGCTTCTAAACTCAACTACCAGTTCAAGAAAACACAAAATTAGTCTTTTTTATGTTTAGAAGCAGTATTTTAGTGGTTTTGTCGTTTTTGTACTTACATGGCCGACATTTATAGGCAACCTCCACATACTTCCTCGCTCCGGGACATGGATCTCCCTGGAACAAACTCGCATTGCTCACGAATTGACACTCGCTCTTCGTTTGGCAGAGCGCGTTGACCGTTTGCTGTGCAGTGGGCAGGAGACACGTGCCAGCTATTAAAATGGCGCCGTCATCAGCTAATGGCGGACACACGTGCTGTTGGTTGCCTACACGACCGTAGCGTGCCAACTCGATGGCGATGCGAGTGCCTGGCGGACAGCGCAGTTGAATCGCGTCGTCGTCGCAAGCAGCCGCCTGAAACGTGCGCAATGTGCCTGCCAAAAGAGCTGTTAACATCAACCGTTCAACCGCAATGACCGCAACAAATCCAAGTGTCACCAATCAAAGCCCAAGAGAAGGCACCCGAAAAACAGCCAATCATGAAACAAGAGCAGAAACAAGAGCGAAATGTTAAGGAAAGTTGAATGAAACACATCACATGCATACTAAAACTTTGTTTGCTTTATTTGATTTATTTTCATGGTGTTTGTCTGGATTGTTAACTTTTAACACGTGTCTGGTGTGTCTAGTTCTAGCGTTCATCTTGGAATTCATCCAATGTTCAAAACAAACAATCGAGGTCGACAACACTCCAAAAATGCAAATACACATGGTCGTAGTCTCAGTCGGAGTTCCAGCGAGTGTAGGCGTTGAAAATGTTGAATCAGTTGAATCGGTTGAATGTTGAATGTGAAATGATATAATGTTAAAAGCATGCTTATCACCTGTAAACTGCAAGCAAAGCGTAGACGCGTAGTCAAATGAACACTCAATCTTCAGTCCATGGCATCCACGGCTCATGGCTCAGCAGTTGAGCAGTCGTTGCAAGTTAATATCTTGAATCATTTAAATATTTTCGAACGCACGCGTCGACACAAATTAAATTACTCGCCAGTTCCACTGCTTTTCCGATAAGCCGGACTCTGCACTGCAGGCGGAACGCATTCGATTACGCCTTGAATAAAAATGTGTTACTCGCGCGTGTGCCTACACACAAACGACCCACGATTGTCTAATTATTACCTAATAAGATATCGGCTCCGACCGCGTTCGACCATATGTTCATTCCGGCTAGTTTTTCACCTCGCATGGACCTCACGCCATTTATGTCTTGACTCTTGAGTCTTTTGACAAACTTGCGCAATCATTCGAAGTATCTAAAATCTCCATTGACGCATGAAGGATGAACATTGGATAAACACATCAAAAGATTTAACATTTTATTAACTTTAACATGTACCATGTACCATGAAATGTGTTTGTGTTTAAGAGTTAAAGGTAATTGTAATTGCGCATGTGCACTAGCGCAAATGTACAGGTTAGTGGACGAGGACTACGCATGCGCAGCACGTGCTTCTTACCCAAATTGCATCGCACACCGTGGAGGCACTCGCACAAGAAGCACAACAAAGCGCCGACGACGATGAGCGATCGCATCTCACATCTCCTTGCGCGTCACGTCTCAAATCGCCGTTAGTCACGCTGCTTCGCGGAATCACAACATCTCACATTGCGGCGACGGCGGGGACAAATTGCACCGGTGCGCGACCTTGGCATTGCACACGCTCCTCACAACACTCTTTACCGCGCTCGCATCCAGCATCCGACTGCCAACTGCTTGTAAGAGCCACCAAAGCTGTGCCCAGCTCGCCCAGCCTTGCGGAGGATGTGGAAATTGCGCCTCCGCAGGTGACGGCAGAGAAGAGGGGACGGCGGGGACCCTTTACCAACTCGGGGACTCGTGGACTCGAGGACTCGAAGCCTCGATGTAATCGCATTTTTCGCCCACCTGCACACGTATTTCACCCTAAATCATGCATCGGGGTGTGAAACAGTGCGCAGCGTGTGCAATTGAATCATGGCCGAATTATGGCCACTTACATGCCCACAGGAAAACAAGATGGCCGCCGAACGATGCGGGCTACAATGACTTGGCTTGACAATGTAGCGCAAATTCTGCGTTAATTAAATGCATTCTTACGTGCAAACGCATAGAAGTGACACTGCATCGTATCAATGCGAATTGTTCATTAAACCATATTCGAAATTGTTTGTTGATAAAAGCAGTTAAAGCATTTCATAAATATTTAAGACGCGCACACCGGCAGCCGGCATTTATCTAGCAAACAAAGTCCCAGCCGGTATTTACGACTTCTCCCCAGATTTGATTTGTGCCGTTGTGCCTGATAAACTGGTAAAGACCAAAAAATACGGAGGCAGTCGTGGCGAATAAGTGCTGGCGATTGCACCTCTCCTCCAATCATCCGCGTGATAAGAAAGATGTCCGACTGCCGTCACGCGAGTCAATAATAATATTATCTTGTCCAGTGGCACAGGCAGGAGTAAGTAATAAACTCTCGCTGATTACACTCTCATTTGTCGCACGCATCGTCGGCACGTCGCATTAACGTCGCTCGCCGCTCCGCGCCCAAGTAAAAATAGACATAAACAAACACGCATTAACACTTCACCAATTTGGACCATCAATGCAGGCGAATTGCACATAATTGGTCAGTCATATTTCGATTGCATGCCTGGTCGAAACAGAAATTAGATTAGACAAGCGAAAAAAGCAGCGATATTTCAGTTTGCAGTTTGCAACGTTACGGAAATACGTTGTTCCAGTATTTGAAACAGCGTTAAGTGCGTTAAGTGCTAATAATGTAAGTAACGTCCCTGCTCCAATTACTTTGCGTTCATCACACTATATATATGACTAGGAATCACATTGACATGTCAAATTTTGAAATTTCAGAAATGATAATTGTTTAATGATAAACATGGCGTTGAAAAATGAAGTCAACGGTTTTGGGGGTGACTTCGGCGACATCACTGTGGCGATGGACGTGGACGGTATGCTGGCACATGTAGGAAACTTTGGTCGTTTTCAATTAGTGCTTATAGCACTCTTCAGTTTTATAAATGCGCTGTCGGCGTTTCACTACTTTGGGCAGACGTTCATCAGCGTTGAACCAAAGCACTCCTGCATTGCGCTACCCGAAGAAACACTCAACAGCAATTTGCTTTCGAGAATCGCAAATTATAGCGTTGACGAATGTCATATTACGTATAAAGGAGAAGATGGTTCGCAGCTACTGCTCGAGAGATGTCGCCAGTGGGACTATAACAGTAGCTATGGTTATGTCAGCCTTGTGCAGGAGCTAAACTGGGTGTGCGATGATGATTGGAAGCCTACACTGGGACTAAGCGTTTTTTTCGTTGGATCTTTAGTTGGGAGCTTGGGCTTTGGTATTTTGGCTGATCGTATCGGACGTTTGCATGTATTAGTAGCTGCGAATGTTTGTGCATTTGTAGGCAACTTTATCACCATTTTTGCTAATGATGCAATTAGCTATGGATGTGCACGATTCGTTGCTGGTTGTGCTACGGATACCAACTTTGTCATGATGTATATGCTCGGTATGTTCTCACAAAAAAAAAAGGCAAAATATTGACTCAACAGTCAATGATAATAATGTTTTTACTAGTGATGGAATATATGAAACCATCAATGCGTACAGCAGGACTGAATCTCTCCATCGGTGTGTTTTATTGCGTGGCGTCCATGTTGGTGCCTTGGCTGGCAGTGTTGCTACATCACTGGCAGTATTTTTTGATTGCCATTTCGGTCCCGCATCTCCTAGTCGTGCTCTTCTACTGTGCGGTGCCGGAAAGTGCGCAATGGTTGATCAGTAAAGGACGCTTTGATGAAGCGATGCGGTGCTTCGAACGCATTGCAAGAATGAACGAGCGTCGGATAGATGACAGGGTCAGCAACCAACTACGCACGTATATGAAAGAGCATATAAAGAATGAGAGTTCTCATGCGAGCTTTCTAGGATTGATGAAAACACCACGACTGCGAAGAAAGACAACCATTTTGATTTTTAAATCGTGAGTTGAACTGAGGTGAAGCAAAACAGAACAAACTTGAACAAACGTTCTACTTTAAATTCTACTTTAGAATGGTTTTGAGCTTGTGCTACGATGCAATCGCAAGGAACATCAATGGCTTCGGCTACTCGCCGTTCCTGATCTTCAGCGCCACCTCCGCGACCATTTTCCCGGGTTGTGTAGTGATTCTTCTACTGCAAGATCGCATCGGTCGCAAGGCGCTAGCATCCGGATCATTGTTCATTGGTGGAGTGTTCATAACGCTGGTAGGGTTGATTCTCACCTGGGAAGGAGCTGATGCAACGTTGATGCTGGTACTGACAGTCATCGCACGACTCAATGTCATCGTTGCATTCAACTCGGGTCATCAGTACGCCTTCGAGCTGATTCCAACTGAAGTGCGAGCACAAGGAGTGTCAGTTATCCACGTGGCGGGATTTGCGGCGACATTTTTTAGTCCGCAGATTTTGTATCTCGCCGGTTGGTGGCGCCCTCTGCCGGAGATCATCGTAGGTTTGCTGTTGATCACGGGCGCTGGGGCGTGTCTCTTCCTACCGGAAACTCTCGACCGGGCATTGCCGGTTACCCTGGAAGATGGCGAAATGTTCGGCGAGGATGAAGGATTGTTCGAGTTTGCTTGCTGGGGCGGTAGTCTATCCGAGAGCAGAAATGTGCTTACAAACAGATGATTGGCGGTAGGCGATGAACGAGGTTAAGTCACTCCACACCCGGTTTAGATGTAAGTACATAATTTTGCAAGGCATTTTATTGAAAATAAAAGCGATTTGTAATTAGAATGCGTATGTACATTTTATTTACAACTAATTAGTATCGTCGTTCGCGTATCGTGTGTCTGTCTGGTTGTGCCGTCGGTCACATTCGATTGGATTCCTGGTGTGGTGCGCGCGTGCGCGCACAGTGGTTTCGCTTTAGTCCATTATTCTTGTTGTTGGCGTGTGTTATGCGTTAAAATTATTCGTTAAATAACACTATGAGATAACATAAATACAATCTGTCTCTTTTTTTATTATTTTTTTGATTATGACGTGATCCGCGCGCGATGGACGCGTAAAACTCTTACTAAGTATGATTAACAAGATGAATGGGATAAACGTAAAACTTAAATGAGCAATAGTGTTAACATAATCTATCGATAAACAAGAGAGAGGGAGGGGCGTGTGTGTTTTGTGTATGGCTGCGCCTCCCCCCTGGGGGAGGGGGTGTGGTCTTGCAGCGCGTCCGCCTACTTGGGATTGAAGTAGGCCTGCTGCGGATGGCCGGGTGGGGGGCAAGGGCCGGGCCCCATCGGCTGCCCGCCCATCGGGTTGCGCGTGCCGGTGGCGTACAGCTGCTGCTGGAAGTTGTGGAACTGCTGCGCGTAGTTGGGGTCGGCAGTGGTGGGGCCCACGAACGGCGAGCTCTTAAAGCTATTGTTCTGACTCATCGACGGCGGCAGCGGTTGGCCGGCGTCGGGCGGCGGCCCGCCCACCATGCCCATGGGGCTGCCCTTCGGCCCACCGACGAACATCTGCGCGTTGGGCGGTGGACCCTGCTGGAACATGCCATCGGGCGGTGGGCCGCCCGGTCCAGGCCCATTGTGCGGGCCATTGAAGCCCATCGGCATGCGCATCATGCCCTGCGGCGGTGGGGGTCGCATGGGGCGCATCATCGGCATCATGCCCATGTTCGGCGGCCCGCCCATCATCGGCCCACCGTTGCCCATGTTCATGCCCATGGGGCCGTCTTGCATTGGCCCGTCCATGTGGCCAGGCCCCGGCCCCATGGGACCATTGGGACCACAGCCGAAGTACTGCATGTTTTGCCCCGGGCCGGGCCCTGGCATCTTACCATCCATCGGGACGCCGGGCCCGCCCATTGGATTGGCGTATCGCTGAAGGAACTCGAGTGATGGCGGGGCGCGCGGCCCCGGCGGCGGTGGACCCACCTGCGACTTGGCCGGCATGTACTGTATCGTATTCGGCGCGTTTGGTTTTACCTGCACGTTCGCCCCGTTATACGGATTGGGTCCCGGTGGTCTGCCCATCATCCTCGGCATGGACATCCCCACGTGATTGCCAACAAACCCGCCGGGCAACTTCGGCGACAACGATCTAATAGGACCGCCCATCGGCGAACCGGGATGAAAACCATGCGGAGGTCCGTGAGGGGGTCCCGGCATCTGTCCCATACCCATTGGATCGCCCATATCGGGCATGCCATGGCACCCACCCATGTCCATCATGTGCATCGACGGGGAGCCAAAGTTCATCATGCCTGGCCCAGGCCCACCTTGACCATTCAGCGAGCTGGCAACGCTGTTCGTCAGCTGCTGGCTCATCTGCGCCAGCGAGGAGATCGGATCGAAGTGCGACACCTTCGGGTTGCTCATGGCGTTCGTACAGTTCGGATTCAATGGCACGTTGTCGTTGCGCGCGCACGCAAAGTTCGGCCCGCCGGGGCCACCAGGACCGCCGCCCGACGGCGACACGTTCACAAAGTTGCCGCCGCCGCCCCCCATCTTGTTGCCCGGCGATGGGCTTGGCCCCGGGAATCTAGGAACATCCATCATGTGCGGCGAGGGCGTGGGGAACATTTCGTTTTTGATGCCGTCGCCCATGGGCGGACCAGTCTGGGGGCTTAAACCTGGCCCAGATCCACTTAAACGATTCGGTTTATCTAGAATATTAAGAAATAAATCAATATAATCACAATCATTGACAAACATTTACGAAATGTACAAACAGAAATAGAAACAGATACCTCTTGACTCATTTATTGATGACTTACCAGTTGCTGAAGGTGTGTGTGGACTAGGCACGGAGAACCTGCACCCATCCGAAGGCGTTCCGGGGAACCTCGGCCCCATATCCATGGAGGTAGGGGTGTTGGGACCGCTCAGTCGGTTGTGCATGTCGTTACTCCCAGGAAAACCACTGTCCATCGTCGTTGGCAAGACCCTAAAAGAGAAAACGAAGGTGAGAAACAACAAAGAAAACAAAACCAGCAGTTAACTTACGGTGGCGATATCATGTTGCCATCTTTATTAAGGCTTGTGTTGGGTTGCTTCTGAATAATCAACTCTTGGCCCTCAAAGGCGTTCAAGTACTGAATCTGCTGCGGTGAGGGCACTGGCATCAGATTCGGCTCCTTGGGTTGCATATTCGGCCCTCCGCCACTTGTCGGGACAGCCATTTGCTTTTGCTGGGCTGCCATTGATTGCAACGTCCTTCCAAACAGTCCATCTACAAATAAACAAAGTGTTGCTAATTTTGTGAAGGGGGGAATACGCGAGATAAAGTTACCTGTCGGATTTGTGTCGGCACTACTGGTATTCACACTTGGCGAGAGGTGTGAGGAGATAGGTGTACCTGGATTGCTATGATTGGGCCGGGAGGGTGAGTCCTGCGAGGTGGGGCTCTGTCCGGTGGCGCTCACATGGCGCTGGAGGCCAAACGGTCTCGCCGTATCCGCTGGCGAATTCAGCGCAGACGAAGCTCGCGAGGGCGAAGGTAGGGAGAGGTTCGAAGTGGGATTATTCGGCGATGCAGGATTGGGACTCTGCAGCGCTATGGGGACGCTTGCGGAACGTGGTGTTTGATGGTACGGAGGTGGAGGACCTTGTAGTCTAGGTCCGGGTGGTCCCGGTGCTCCTGTCCGTGGCCCAGGTCCAGATCCAGGGCCAGGCCCACCAGGAGCAGGTCCAGGACCGGGTTTGTACTGCATCTTCTGCCAGTCCATTGGTGGTGGTCCTGGTAGCTCCATACCATCAGGTCCTTGAGCGCCAGGTGGGGGATGAGGTCCAGGCCCCGGGACACCGGTGCCATCTCCGCCAGGCGCGTCCGAGCAGAGCATCTGGTGCAGCTTGCGAATGGTCGCCAGCTGCTCCTCGCGATGCTGGCGCTGCTGCGGTGTGAGGTTCTCATCAGGCACTTTGACGCCCTGCAGCGAGGGCTGCACGCCGCAGGCGTCCATGTCGTCCGGCAGGCCGTTCTCGCCGTCCTTGCCCTCCCACGGCAGGTCGCCATCGCCCAAGCCGATATCCTCCAAGGGATCCGCACTAAAAAGGTCCAAACCACCACCGCCACCGCCACCAGCCGGCCCCCCACCACCGGGCGCCTGCTTCACAGGCGGTGCGGGGCTCCTCGCGCACTTGTTGCTCTTCGCCATCGGCGCGCCCGGCCACTGTGCGTGCGCATGCGCCTGCCGATGGAACTGCGCCATCTTCAGCGGATTCTTCTCCAGGTACTTCTTGGTGCCCGGCTGCGAGCAGTGGAACGCGATGATCGACGGAAAGCGCCCCTGCAGCACCTCGTCGGCGCCGGTGTTCGCCAGCACCGTCGAGAAGACGAAGATCTGGCTCTGCTGCTGCATGTACTGCACCTCCATGCTGCTGGGCTGCTTGCTGATGACGTTGCTCGGCAGCGATTGCACTCCCTCGGCGGGGCCGCTCGCCGCGCCGCCCACCATGCTCATGCTGAACGCGTCCGCCGGCAGATCCGAGTCGAGCTCATCCTTCACCGCTGGCGGCGGCTCGCCGTCGTCGTGCTCCGTCTTCACCTCGTGCAGCGAGCCCATGTTCGTCGAGCCGATGATGCTGCCATTCTTGGTGACACCGCCGGCCTTCGCCTTCGCGCCGGACGCAGTCGCGTCCTCCTCCTTCTTGCCACCGCCGGTGTCCTTCTCCGAGCCGCCCGGCTCCTCCTTGACGCCGCCGTCGGCGCCCTTCTCGTGCTTCTCCTTGATCATCACTCCCACCCGCGCAACGACGCTGCAAATGTGTCTCTCACTCGCTGGCGGCGAGCCGCATCGGGGCCAACACGCGACACTCGCACCAACCGCTTCGCATCACATATGTTCCTCCAATGTTTTTATTTGCATTCCTCGAGCGCGCACGATGGAGTTATTTATTTTCATCGTTGTGGGTTAGAAGCGTGCGTCGTGCGTCGCCCCCAGGAGCCGCAGAGCAGTCGCCCCCGCAGCGCACGCAATCGCGACGTGCACACGGCTATTACGTTCGCGACGGTTTTCGCATTGTTTTCGCCCTGGGCAGGCTCTTCTGCGTCGCGTTCGGCAGCAACAATTCAGCGATTTATTTTCGTTCAGGAAAAATGTCTTGCTCCGTGAAGTGCACAGAATGCCAAACTGTCGTTTTCCACACGCGTTGCTACCAACTATTTTGGTGATTTTTGATTTGTCCCCAACAGCGCTCGCCCGGTTGCCAGTTCCCCAACATTTTCAAACAAACTATCCTTGAAAAAAACTCGATATAATAATCTACACCGCAAACTTTATTAATAACCCAGCGCAAAAGTCAAGTCTCCATTACCCTTTGCCTAGTTTACACATTATTTCATCCGATTTTGATATTTTTTGTTTGAAATAAAGCGCATGTGGCAATGTCGCGCCGCCATGTTGTTCACGTGATCAGGAACTTTTTTAATGGCGGACGCTTTGCAGCAACCTTGAGGAAAAAGCCAAACAATCATCGAAATCGACGCTTTCCATCGCTTTTTCGCCACCCCAAAGACGCGCAGTGCACTTGCGGTGCGTCCGGGCGCCGAAATTCATCAGTGCCGGGTGCGATGTGCGTGCTAGCGCCGAACGCGCGATAAATGTAACCTCACTTTGTGTTGTTGTGCGCGCTTGTTGTGGCTTCGCCGCCGCCGCCGAGAGGGTGGTGCATGTGCGAGTGACGCTGCCGCACACCGCGCGCCGGGCGGAGCGGTGGTGCGAATGCGATGGGCGACGTGGTGGCAGCGAGCGCGACGACGGCGAGCGATGGCGGCGCGCCGCCCAAGAAGGACAAGTTGTTCGACCCCACGGTGGAGATGCTCGTGAACGACTTCGACGACGAGCGCACACTGGAGGAGGAAGAAGCGCTGGCTGCCGGCGAGGCTGAGGATCCCAACGCTGAATTGTCCAGTCTTCAAAAGGCAAGTTTTCAACAAAACATGTTCTTCATATAAATTTTATCTTAATTTTATATTGGTTGTTTTAGGAGAGTAATATGCCCCTGGAGGAGTTGCTTGCAATGTATGGGTATCACAATGAGAACAATCAAGAGGCAGAAATGCCTGTTGAAGAGGAAAATGACAATGAGAATGAAAATGAGGGCGAGAATGAAAATGAAGTGGAAGAGCCAATGGATGAAGAACAGCCGGAACAAGAAGATGCTGAGGAGTGTGAGCCTGAGCCTGTGGAGCAGCCTTCAAACCTGCACACTTTGTATGAACCCATTCCAGAAAGTGATCAAGATGCATCAAGACTTCTTCGATGTAAGCAAAATTTTAACCCAAATTTAAACATTTAAAAATGTGAATTTTCAGCTGTATCAAGAGTAAGTGAAGAGGAGGAAGAGGATTACGACTACAGCCCTGACGAAGACGAATGGCGAAAGGTTAATAAGGTTAAATAGTCTTTTTCATTCACATTCTACGTCCAGAAATCACGCATCAAACCATATGAGAAATTAACAACTTGTTTTCTTCGTTTTTTACAATTTCTGGGGTTTTCAGACGATTATGGTAGGTAGCGATTATCAAGCGCAGATCCCGGAAGGTTTGTGCCACTACGACGATGCGTTACCCTACGAAAACGACGATAAGCTGCTGTGGGATCCCAATACGATCCCGGATCCGGAAATCGAGGCGTACCTGAAGAAGGCGGCGAATGGCAACCGCCCTCCGGCGTTGCCAATGGGCGCGCAGCTCCGTGACGACGAGCAGGCGCTGTATTTACTGCAGCAGTGCGGGCACAACATGGAGGAGGCGCTGCGGCGCATCGGCATCCAGGTGATCGCCGCGCCGGACACGATGAGCTCGTGGTCGGAGGAGGAGTGCCGCAACTTCGAGGCCGGCGTGCGCTCCTACGGTAAGAACTTCCATCAAATACAAGCGCACAAGGTGCGCACACGCTCCGTCGGCGAGCTGGTGCAGTTCTACTACCTGTGGAAGAAGTCTGAACGGCACGACATCTTCGCCAACAAGTCGCGCCTCGAAAAGAAGAAGTACACGCTACACCCAGGGCTGACGGACTTTATGGACCGATTCCTCGAGGATCAAGACGGACGCGATCGCAGCTCATCGCCGAATGTGCAGTGCAATGCTGGCGGCGGCGACGGGAAGAAGCTGACGGCTGCCATCACGGTGGCGGCTGCGACGCCGGCGGCAACAGTGGCGCCGGTGATGCCCGTTGATGGCGCAACCACCAAGCCGCTCGCCGACACCACGTAGTTGTTATTATTTATTGTTAACCAAAATTACAAAGATATATTTTTATAAAATACTATTCTTAAGAAGAGTGGAGGGGAGAGATCGCCGACCAATACGGCGCGAGTGTATGGGCGGAGCACGCCGCAACAGTATTTATTACAAGGACACCGAGAATCCAGTTTCAGTGCAAGTGTAGACTCGATTGTGTTTGCCGACTGTGCCGCGCCCGACTATGCTGATTTGTATTTTCTATACATACGTTTAATCTATTTTAATTGCGTTCAAACGAAACAATGATTAATGTAAAAACTTAAAAAAAACATGTATTGTGAACCAATACGATGGATGCCATGCGTGTTGGAGATTTGAACACTTGACAAATCGCTTTCTTCGTCTTTTCGCAAAACCAAACAAAATACTAGACATTTAAATATCTTTTAAATATAAAAACGATAACAATCCTGCGGACACATTGTATGGTCATAGGGTTTGCTACACTTGCGTATATTTGGTTGCATATATCCAGGATGATGGATTTAAAAAACGAGCGTCCTTGTCATTGCCTTTTGATTAAGTGAATCAAGTGAACGGTATTTTTACACATCCCACACACGAGGCTCTGCGTGGTACTCGACCTCGTCGCTGTTTTTGGCGTGCACTCAGCGTGAGCTCGAAATTCAGTCGTAATTTTCGAACTTTTGGAGCTTGCCGAGTACTCTGAGCTATTTTTAGGGTTATGTTAGACATGTCAAACTCACCTTGCGTCACTCCAACAAGATCCAAGCCATCTGATCTTCACTTCCGCTCAAAATTTCTGAGCAACCTCAAAGACAACTTAAATCTTCTTTTTCAGGTATAATATTTTATAATTTTACTTACTTTTGTTAATTCTAAGGCCCGTCTTACACTATACATTTTCTTGCACAATTCCACGAACAATTTCTAGGTAACTATAGGGTAACAAACAATCGTTACCATGTTTTCATTTGTTGGTTACCGAAGTTACGAAGAAATTGTACGTGGAATTGTGCAAGAAAATGTATAGTGTAAGACGAGCCTAAGAGACGTTTTACACGGCACATTTTCTTCAACAATTTCTCATTTAATTTCATCGTTACCATGGCTACAATTCTTGGTTAGGTTAGAAATTGTACCGTGTAAGACGCCTCTAACATTCAGTATGTTATGATGGTCATGTGAATTTTTGTCGTTGTGACGTCATCATTAGAAACCTAACCTCAATTTTCAGCGATCGGTAAGTAACGAACACAATACAAATAACAAGGTATTTCTGAGCAGAATAAAGAAGAACGTTTCTTTATTTTTTCATTATGTGTTATGTTTTTTTTTGTTTGTGTTTCGTTATCATGTTTCATGTTCCATCATAGTTTTATTTCCTATTGTATGCAAGTCTAATACTGATTAAACGTACAAAAATCGAAGGATCATAGTTCGTTTTCTCATATTTTTGTCTTGTTTCATTACAATTTTAACATTAATTCATTTTTCATTTTATTTTTATTCTCATTCATAGCGATTCTTTGCTTTTTTTGTCTGACTGACACAAAACGTTTTCTTGGTAAAGTTTGTGATTTCAGCGTCTGTTCTGGGTTGATTTGCACATTTTTGTCGAAATATGATGAAGTCTGGCTGTAAAACTAGCGAGAGTATTCGTAATTAATTTAAACAACAATGATAATCCGTAACATGTAGAATATAATAGGAATCAATTAAATTCGCACTAGTAGAAACGTAATAATAATCGTAATAAGTAAATATAAATTTGCTAATATAATATTCGTCCGCGAATGTCCTCACAGTGTAATAAAATCGTTTGCTTTTCCATTTTTGTGTGTTGCCCATAGTTGCGGGCCCAGGGGTGGGGGCGGTCGGCGGCTTCCGACACCCGTAAAACACAAAAAATCACAATGATATAGGCGCCCGAAGAGTTTATATTACATTATGTACTTCGTTAGTTTATGTATAAGTAATTATAATACGTATTTGTTCACAAATGTTCTTCGTAAAAACGAGTGTACTTTACAAGAGTTGTGTGTGCGGGGTGGGAGTGGGAGGAATTGTTTTCGGTATGGGGTAAGTTGGTATGAGTGGGGAGCGTATTGCTGCGCCAACGAAACCGGAAACAACATGGCCGCCGCTTGACATGTGCGCATGTGTGGTTGTTTCTCGCCGCGTCTCGTGTAATTGACTCGTCTCCGCCGGTAATGTGATATGTGAAAGAGGTCAATGTTGGGAGTCAATAGGGGAGGGACAGGGGAGGGGTGAGTTCGGTTAGCTTCCGCTTCCGTGTACGGTGTACGATTAGAACGACGAACGCAGGCACACACAATGTACGTTTTGTATATTTCTTGCTTTCGCTCGCACACACAGGCATCGTTCATCCATCCACACATGCACTGCACGCATACGCACACTCAACACACACACACTCTCACATTTGCGCTGACATTCTGAGATCCCGAATGTTTGTGAATTCATTTACTTGTGTTTCTTTTTTGTTTTGATAATGCACACGAACTCCCTTCTCGCGCTCCGAATCGGTTCGCAACCGGCTTGGCCTACCTAACAACGATCAGAGAGTGAGAGAGTGTTTAGCTTTGCTTTGCTTTGTTTTGTTTTGAATAGAGAAAAATATGGTTGATGAGTTTTGCGTGTGTCGTGTGACGACGAGACGAAAATCGAGGAGGAAAAACTATATCACCGTTTACCCTGTGCAAGTCTCCCGTGACTCCCGCGTCGCACGGACTTGCTAGGCGCTAGCCGAACGCATGTACAGGTACACACAGCAGAGGGCGGTCGCGGCGCGATCAGCGCGGCGGCGGCAATCAGAAGCCGCCCAGGTAGGGCGGATAGCCGGGCGGCGGGTGCGCCGGCTGCGGGTAGCCGTAGTAGGGGTAGTTGGGGCTGGGCACGTGAAGGCCGGCGGCGGCGGCATGATGGTGCGCCGCGTACGCGGATTGCGCGTACGGCGACGGCAGCTGCGGATAGCCGCCGACGAGCGGCACCGGCTCGTACGGTGGGGCGCTCCACGTGGGCGTCGGATACAGCGGGTAGGCGGAGGTGGGCGCCGGCGTCGACGAGTAGTTGTACGCCGCCGCCGGACTCACCGCGCTGCGATGATAACCGCCGAACTGCGCACCGTACTCAGTGCCGGCGTGCTCGCCACCGACGACGCCGAGGGGCGGCGGCTCGCCTTCGGTGATGCTGGGTATCTGGTCGACGAGCGACTCGAGCCCCGAGAGACTCTTCGTTGCCATGTCCTGCGGCTGGCGCGGCGAGGGGTAGTGCTGCTGGCCGTTGTGCTGCTGTGACTGCTGCGGGGGCGGCTGCTGCTGCTGCTGTTGCGCTTGCGTCTCCGGATAGGGATGGTACTGCTGGTGGTAGTGGTGCTGCTGATGCTGGTGGTCGCTGCTGTGCGTCGAGGGGGCGGGGCTGCCGAGTCGACATTCCGCCTCCTCGGTCATGCTCGTCGGCGGGTCGAAGTCCGGCGGGCCGAGGCTCGGGGACGCCGGCGAGCCCAGCTGCTCGGAGCTGATCGCCGCGCTGATCTCCGAACTGAGGTCGGAGTGCGTGAACGGCTGCGAGTGTGGGCGGGGCGATTGGCTGAAGGGCGGCGCTGGCCGGGGGCTGGCGGTGCTGTACGCCGGCCGCGGTGACTGGCAGTACGAGACGGGCGGGTGCTGCGGCGGGTAGAGATTGCTGGCGCTGTTCGGCGGCGTGAGCGCCGGCGCCATGTGGTAGAAGCTGTTCGGAGATTGGATCGGCGACGGGCTGGAGAAGCACTTCGACAGACCCATCACCGGGCCGTTGATGTCGCCGCCGCCGGGCACCACCGTCGTCGCCGACGGCACGCCCACATCCATTGGTATGCTCTCCTCCACTTTCACCTTCTTAGGCCGACCTCGCTTCTTCTTGGGGAAATCACAGTTGGCGTTCGCGCTCGACTGCGCGGGGGTCTTGCGCGGCGTTGGCGTCTTTGCTGGCGTCTCCTCACCTCCCTCCAGCTTGATCTTCTTTGGACGGCCGCGCTTCTTCTTGTTGGGCACTGGCACGCCGTCCTCGGTTTTGATCCCGCTGACGTCCGTCATGCCATCGCCACCGAACGGATCCGTCTTCGGCTCCGCCTCGTAGCAGGACTTCACTCGCGGTTCGGTGAATACCAGCTCGGATTCGTCGATCTGGCTGACCATTCCATTCAGATAGTCCCGGAACTTCTTCAGCGCCGCGTAGAAGGGCACCTTGTCCGCTGCCCGCGGCAGCTGAGCGCACCTCGCACTCGACGAAGGCATCACCCACATGTGCTATACAAACCAATCCAAAATCCAATCAACACCTTCATCTACCTTTGAGGTTTAGTTAACACTTACCGTATTTGTGCCGTCGATACAATCGGGCTGTCGCCCGAACTTAAAGTCTTTCTTCCCCGAAAACACCTCGTAGATGAGCTTGCCGTTGAAGACGGCTATCTTCGGTTTGAACTTGCGCAGCTTCTCCATGAGGATCTGACTGCCCTCCTTGATCTCCTTCCGCGTGAGGTCCGCGCTGCCTTTGGTCGCACGTGCTACCATATTCGTGAAGCCGATGCCGACCTGCAGCAGCTTGTAGTCCTCGTCGGCGCACATCTGCTGCGGCGTCAGTCCCGAAAGGTACAGGCATTTCCAGAAGTGGTTGCCTGGACCCGCATAATGGTGACCTTTATACGCCGCGAAGAGACCTGGGTTTATACCAATCTGCAAAAGAGTCATTGCAACAAAGAAATCTCCCAAAACTTTATGTCCAAGACGTACGATTATGATATCCAGGTTGGGCGTAATGTGGTCGGGCAGGGTGCGTTTCGACACTTCCTCTTCCGGCATGCCATTGAAGCGGTCGTGCTTTTTGCGCTCTTTGATTGGCCGAGGAATACCTCCATTCAGCGCCGCCGCACTGGCGTCTGGATTGAACTCGCCACTAGAAAGATAAGCAATAAGTGTTAAAAGAGGAACTTCCCAAAGTAGTATCTCAAAAAGTCCAATTGGATATCATGATAGTGGTACAACTTTGAAAGCTTGTAACTCCAAAACTCCCGAAGATAGTTTTTTGAAGGTCCCATTCATCAAAAACTGGACAATTTAACAACGATTAAAATTATACTAAGGTTGCTAGCATCATATTTTCAATATAGTTAGCGTAAAGTCAAAAACAAAAATTGCTTGCTTTCTACATAGAGTAAGTTCAGAAACAAAGGGTAACTTTGGAAGATCATATTTCAACAACCCTTCGAAAAAATATTTTCTTAGAATATATCAAAAGACGTAGAATTTATTCCCACATAAGTCAAAACTAAATTAGTACACATCTATTTAGGGAGAGTGAAAAAAATCCGAATATGATCAACTGTTAGTGTACTATAAGTGTAAGAGTAAACCATACGGTTTTTCCGTTCTCTGTATTGTAATTGGAGAGCTACAACAGCTTTCATTTAACATATAAAAAGTTCGAGCAAAAAGTAAATTTCTTTCAAGGTTACATTTTTTTAGCACTGCAACCGGACATGCCTTACACAAAATGGCCGCCATTCGACCAGTCAATTAAGAAAGAAAGAAAAAAACGTGCGCACGTGACGCACGCGGTTGAAATTATCTCAATAGGTCGTGCATAATCTCTGCGAATTGATAACGCGGCACAGCGGCGCATCTTTGACGGGTTGGTAGGATGTGGAAAAAAGCGCGTAATTGCGCTCGCACGTTTATGATACAAGTGCGCGCGGTCGCTGTAAGCAAGCGTAAGCAACAGGTGAATTAATTTAAATATTTAACGCCGGCGAGACGCGCCGTCGCCTGCCCGAACAAAGTTGAGAGTTGAGACTCCGAAACTTTTTAAAGGGGGTTAAATTCTTTATCGTTTGTTTTCATCATAAATATTTATGACGCGCGCGCGGCCGAAACTTTTCGCGCGCCAGCCAAGCTTGTACGTGTGTGTTTGTGCAAGCCGGCGGGGTGAGTTCGCGGCGGCGGCGGCGGCAGCGGCGCGCGACAAGGACGCGAACAAAGAAAACGGAGCACGAGCGCCGCGGCGCGAACGCATTAAATATCGCCGAGTACAAACAAGTTTCAATTTTACGACCTAGAAAACTCCGCGCAACTCCGTGTAACAAGTGTTTGTTTTGCGCCTTTTTTTTTCTGCCCCGAACATTCTGCTGTTTTAACTTCGAGAGGTTATGGAACCCCCCTTAAGTCCTCATTCAATCAGAGCATCTGGTCATGAGGGGTAGCAAAATAATGAATGAATTTACCATTTGACTATTTTTAAGTGAAGTTGCGGGGAAAAGTTTACAATACTTACTCTTCGGGTTTGATCTTCTTTTTCCGGCCGCGTTTTTTGGGTCCAGGAGGCATCTGCATCATCGGATTGGGGGCGGACGCCATCTGCATCTGCTGCATTTGCTGCTGCTGCTGTTGCTGCTGTACATGATGGTGTTGCATTGATTGCTGCTGCTGGTGATGGTGTTGCTGTTGCTGCTGTTGCTGCTGGTGGTGCAGCATGGGCAACGGGTCGTCGTCGATGAAGCTGTAGGGGTCGTCCAGCTTCTCGCATTTGACCTGGGCGGGTAGCGGACCGCCGATGTCCGGATGGTGCGCGTGATGCGCCTGATGGTGGTGGTTGCTGAGCACCGATGAGGGGTTGGAGGGCAGCATCATGTCGCCGCTCGTCTCGTAGCCGTCGTCCTGCGGCTCCAGCTTCATGTTGCTGGAAAGGGAGCCGGGGCCGGAGCCAGGGCCATTTTAGAGAAACGTCGCCCCGAATTTCAAAGCGCACAGAGAGCTGGTAGTCTGGTACAGCCGTGGGTGACGAGCGTGGAGGATGCAGGTGTATGGGAGTTGCATAGCGGGTGCGCTGTGCATGTGTGCCCGGAGGTGAGAGTGCGAGTGAGGTCGGCGCACAGGTACAGGTAAGAGCGGTGGGCCCGGAGTTGGCGTGTGTGGAGAGCGGTTCGCCGTTTCGAAAGCGCCTCTCCGTGTGCTCTATCGGTGAAGGCGATCGGGTTGTGCCTTGTGGGTACGGCTCACGCACGCGGCGCGCGAGTTTTGCAGCTGCGGAGCTGCGATCTGCCGTGTGCGGCTGCGAAACCGAAGAGCACCGCTGGCCGACTGGCCGGACGGCGCGGTCGGCGGACGGGGGACGCGAAGGCCGGTTGATGATGGCACGCAGGTAGAGAACTAGAGAAGAGAAGGCATTGCGGAGCGCGGTGCCGCACGGAGAGGCAGCCGTTGGGTAGCGACGGCTACAGCTACAGCTACATCAGCCCAGACCAGGGCCAGCTCTCTCTCCGCGGCCACCGCGGCGGTCACAAAGAACAACGCGCGCCCGCGCCGCACGCCGCACATTTTTGTAGGCGTCGCAGAAGAACGCTGGCTGCCGCTGCGTTTGTGGGGCCTGTCGCGTCGAAAATAGATTGCCACGGATTACATCTGCCGACTGCCTCACTGCCGGCCGCGCGGGTATTTTTGTAGTTGCAGATCGTCCCGCGGTCCCGCGCTCTCCGGTCCCGCTCAGTAACACCTCCGAACGGACGGACGGACGGCGGGATGGACGGCGGCGCGCGGCAGGGCCACACACGCGAAAGAAAACAAAATAATCAATGAGAATGGAAGGTTTTCGGGGGGGTTGGTTGGCGTGCTGCTAGCCTAGCACTGTGTGCACTGGCGTTGGCACACGCACACGCCCGCATTCGCAGGGGCTTGGGTGTGGGGGCAGGCAGCGGCGGCAGCGGCGGGCGGAAGGGGAGGGCGGCGGTGGTGGCCGGGGCCGCACACACACACACACACACTCACACTCACACCTACGCATTCCACACGCAGGCCAGCAACGGACCGGGTGAAAAGCCCTCCCCAAACGCATCAAACGCATTCGACGCACGCACGCACTCTCTCCGCCGCCCCCCTCCCCCCTCTCTCCCCCCGGCCAGCAATCCATACATTTCCTATTCAATTGCACCGCGCGCGCGATGCACTGGCCGAAACACAAAAAATAAATGTTGATTGCATTCTTTTTTGCTGCTGCTGCTGGTCACGCTTGGGGAGGCGGAAAAAGTTGGCCATTGTGCCAGCGACCGGAAGCGCGGCAAATTCAAATGTGTGCCCCGTGCACACGCTGCACATGCATATTTATAAGATGGAAGATCGAAGATCGAAGAAGCGAAATGAAATCGAAATCTCCACCGAGGACGGTGGCGATGGCGTTTGTTTACATTGGAAGTTGAGTTGAGTTGGAGCTGGTGATATCGCCCCTGATAGCGATAACGCGTCGTCGAACTAATTAAACAAGGACACTGCCGTTGCGCGCTGCGCGGTTGGGAACAAAGCCGATTGTTTACACACGCGATAAGGGACGCTGCGCGGTTGCATAAAAATGCTTTTTGTGCAGAAAGCACAGGTGCCTCAGAGGATAATGAGAGGGTGGTGCTAAGGAGAGGTGTCGAGCAGAGTGACTTCCGGGTCGATCGAAAGCGAAGGCGAAGGCGATGCGTACTCACAGCTTGTATTTGTTGGCGAACGGATGGTTGTAGTCGTTGTAGGCGATGGGGGCGATGGGCACGCCGGGGCCGAGGGCGGCGGGGTCGATGTGGCCGCCGGGGCCGGGGCCCGGTGCTGGCATGCCGTTGCCGGGGCCCGCGCCACCACCCTCCATGCTAGCGCCGAGCAGCGACGAGGACTCGCGGAAGAGCGTCGCCACCTGCATCGGGCCGCCGCCGCTGGCCGGAGCCGCCGCCGCCGCCGCAGTCGGTCGGGGGGCCGTCTCCGCCTGCTGCACTGCACTGCACTCTTGCTGCAACCAACTTCAACACTGCACTACCTGACGGCGGTTGTGATGGTGGTGCGGATGGATGGATGGGGGCGCCCGCGCCGTCCGCCTGCCCGTCGTCCTCGCTCCTCGTCCTCGCGGGGGGGCCGGCGTACCGGGATGCGCTCGCTCGCTGGCTGCGCGCTCCTGCTCGCCCGCCGCTGCCGCTCGAAAAACCCAAAAAGCGACACAACAACCTCACCCTTTAAAAATAGTCCCGCAACTGTGATTGGTTCAACGAACGTTTCAGAAAAATCAATAGCCGGCGTGTGTGTGCGTGCGCGCGTGTGTGCGCGCCGCCGCTCGTGTATGCGATCGGGCCGTATTTTTGTGCGAGCGCTCGCCGCTGCCGGTGCCGCCACTGCCGCCGCCACTGCTGCCGCCGCCGCCGCTGCCGGTCATTGTCGATGTCTCCGTCGTCGGCGTCGCGCTTTTTATCGCGCGAGCGCATTCCGCGCCGCGGCGCGCTCCCCCGAAAAATCCCAAGCGGCGCCCGCTGCCTCGCTTGCACTATCTGCCGCCAGAGGGGGGCCGTTTGCCGCCTCCGTTCACCACCGCCGAGCGTACACGAGACCCGAACTCGCACACCGTTCAGCGTCGCGCTCTCACCTCTCACCGTGGCCGACTCGCCGACCGCCTGCTGCAGCAGGCGCAAACATACTCACTGCCTAGCCTGGGGCCCTGCTGCTCGGTGCATTCGCCGTTGCCGTTCGTTTTCTCGTTTTCGCCGCTCGCTCGCGCTTGGGTTACGCAAAACCAACAGCCGTGACTAAACTCGGTGGGTCGTCTGTGTGTGCGCACAGGCGCGCACTCGACAACATCCTCCTGCAATTCCTGCAGGTCCAAACAACGCCTTCAAGCGCAACTTCGATCAAACTTTCCCGCCTCCTGCTGCACTTGCACTAGCGCAAAATGGCACCGTTCGGTGCACTTCCGCTCCAACTGTAGCACGCCATGCGATTTTCCCTGAGCCACTCCTGCGCACTTCGCGATGCATTTGCGATTCACACCGTGAAAGCCGCGCTCGTTTTGCGCGTTGCGAAAAAACCAGCTTGTGCAACGTCGGACGAACGCAAACAATGAGAACACAATGGGAATATGCATGATAATGGACACTAATTAATTGCAATTTGTACAGAACGCTGAACGCAAACCAGTTTCAACTCTCTTTGCAGGTTAACCGAACGACAAACGGCTTAATTTTCGACCAAGTCACCAAATCCACGTTCTACCAACTCCAATTTATTAATTTCGGTATTGAATTATTAATTTAATTGAATTAAAATTAGTTTTGATGCTACTAGCGCCATCTAGTAGGTTCACATTAAACTAATACGACTAGCAGGATCATATAGAACAGTAATGGCTTCCATACAAAGTGTAACAAGAAGTATAGTGATGTATAAAATTACAAATTTTGGTCTTTTTGTGATTTTAACACTTTCAAGCCTTTTAATTCCTGTTCATTGTTATTTATACAAATATTCTGTGCCATATTTAGG